>CM023097.1:4751731-4936545 GCA_013103745.1 Gardenia jasminoides | reverse complement strand
TTAGGAATTAAATTGACCTAATAAAATTATTTCACCAAAAGTTCTCCATTTAATGTATGGTCTCAAAATTTGTTTCAATCCGATATATATGTATATATCCAAATAATCCATGAATGATTTATCTCTTCCATTTTATTTAAAGTTGTTTAAATTCAAATGGATGCATTGGATGGTGTGGATAAGAACCCAATGTGATTGTGGAATGGTTGAAGTTGTATTTTTGATAATAGGCCCCGCTTTCTCATTTAATCTAATTTCTTTCCTCATCTAATCCCCGAATGTAACTCGTTTCGATATTCTACTTGTAATGTACAATAGATAGGAATAGATGATAGGAAATTATGTTTCAGTGTAGAAATTGTAAATTGAAGAAGAAGCGAGCAATGCAAACCGTAATAAGGAAATTGTTTTACTCTAGTCAACCTAATTTCCTAATGGCGGAAATTAACTTAGAATATCCACAACCATCCACTCGTTATTTATGCTATATTTATTTCTGAAATATTTATGCATGAATGTTGATGAGATCACAAATGTTTTTCAAAAATTTCAAACTAAAATAGAAATATTTGAAAAAGGAAATAAATCCCTCAAAACTAATATTAAATCAAGACAAGTCATCATTATAGTATAAAACAAAATGTGGTTATTAAGTGCTAGTTTGTTGGGATTCACCCAAACCTTTACTTACTACATGTTTTTTACTATAAGAAATGTTCTTGAGAATGATGGGTTTGATTTAACTAAAACTATGGTTTGTTGGGATTCACCAAGACCATGAATTTTAGGCAAGGTTAGGTTAATACATAAGATAAAATCAAGAGTTGACCATCAATCTGAAATTACAAAGGGTTGTAATTGGTAGTATCTAACAAGCTAAAATTATTTTGATTTGTTGAGATTCACCCAAGGTCAAAAAATAATTAAGACAGATTCTAGCCACTATGGATTTTGAAAATCTCGATCAATTTTGAGGGTAATTGATTTGAAAAAAATAGTGGAAATAAAATCATAATTTTGAAGTTTTATGATTTTATCAAACAAAACTTTTTCTCGATAAACTCTATCTTCTTTTGTTGTAGAATGAGTAACAATTTGAGCCTACGCATCCATCCTTCTCGATTGTAAACTAAACGACACAAACTTTCTCGACCGGCATCGAATGTCCCACTCGCTCTCACCCACGAAAATCGAAGTATGTACTTGATGGGCCCATGCCTAACTAACCCAACCCAATGCACCGCTATCATAAGAATGCTTACAAGAAGCATAGGGATGATAATAGAACGGCTTCATGTGTCATGATAGCCTCTATGACTCCAACTTCGAACAAAGACATGAACATGGGGCATATGAAATAGTTCAACACTGAGAGAGTTGTTTGAACAACAATCTAGGACGGTGAGATATGACACCTCTAAAGAACTGCTCAGTGCAAGATATATGGGAGCACCTCGCTGCCCCACACGCCTTGAAGTTAATTAGCTAATTGAGAAATTAGCTGAATTAGGCTTCAAGATGGACCCGTAGCTAAATGTTGATTTAGTTCTTCTCAGCCGATTCTTTCTCGCCTCGCCGTTATGAACTATCGATGAACAATCCGCAAAGACACGCCACCAATTGTTGAATGTGCTGGCTAGCGAGAAAGAAAGCGAGGTGAAGGATCACTGAGGTGTTGTTGCTTCATCCAAGAAAAGGAAGAGGCGGAAAAGTGGCCCAAAGTCAATAACAAGCCTGCCAAGAAGCCCAAAAGGCTAAGGCATCCCAGGCAACCCGCTCCATTGTGGACGAATGGACATTAAAGAGGAACCGTAAGGCCTATCTAGAAAGCAGGTAAGAAGCTTCGGGAAAGCATGGTGGTACATACATGATTGAGATAAATGTTTCTACTTCCAACCGACTCTTGGTATTAGATACCGGATGTGGTTCTCACATTTGCACATCTACGTGGTCTAAAGGACAAGTAGAAGTAAAGGAGAAGTAACCCCTACGCAAGGCAATGGAGCAAAGGTTGCTGCTTTAATTTGTAGGGACTTATTACATTAGTTTACCCAAATGGTTAATTTAGAATTATCAAACCGCTATTATGTTCCAAAGACTTACAACAAACATCATTTCTATTTCCTGCTTGGATTTAAATGGGTTTAAGATAACCCGTGAGAATAAATGTTGTTCTTTTCAAAGAATGGTGTGTTTTATGGTTCCGAAATTGGAATAACGGTTTATATATTCTAGATCTAGACAACCAAATTCTCAATATACATGAAAAGAGAATGAAGTTAGATAAACCGAATAAAACTTACCGCAATCGTAGGTTTGGTCATGTAAATGAGAAACGATTTCCAAATTACACAAAGGCTGGTATTTGGACTCATTTGATTATGAATCATATGGACGATGCGAGGCTTGTTTACTTGGAAAGATGACAAAACACCCTTACCGGTAAAGGAACGAGCAAGTTGATTTACTTTTAATGGTACATCGATGTATGTGGCCCAATGACAATCACAAACAAAGAGATGGTTCTCGTACTTCATTACCTTCACGATGACCATTCAAGATATGGTTACTGTATTTAATGAATACAAGTCAATCTTTGAAAAGTTCAAAGAATTCAGAAATGAAGTAGAGAAACAACCGGCAAAAGTATTAAAACACTACGATCCGATCGTGGTGGTGAATACTTGAGCTAATGAATTTCGTTTTATCTAAAGGACAATGGAATAGTTCCACAATGGACTCCTCCGTGGACACCACAACTAAATGGTGTATCTGAAGGAGAAACCGCACCCTATTAGATATGGTACGGTCCATGATGAGCCATTCGAGTGCCCCAAAATCGCGCATGGGATATGTTTCTAGACACAGCCTCCATACTCTTAATAGAGTACCCAAGTCAAGTATTTCCACACCATATGAGATATGGAAAGGAAGAAACCAAAGCTGCCTTACATGAAGGTTTGGGGTTGCCCACCTATGTGAAGAAGGCGAGTCGATAAGCTTGAAGCTAGATCACAAGTGTTTGTTTGTGGGGTATCCAAGAGTCTATTGGATACTATTTCTACAACCCAACCGAGAACAAAGTGTTTGTCTCAAAACATGCCATCTTTCTAGAAAAAGAGTTTATTCTAGAAAGGGGCAGTGGGAGTAGAATAGAACTTGAAGAAGTTCAAACTAACATGGAACTTGAAGAAGTTCAAGATGTCCAAACAAACACGTAACTGTTGAAGAAAGTGGTTCACCCCATAGAGATGAGGCAAACGGAAGTCGTGGATGTTCAAGAGCCCCGTAGGTCGGCAGAAGAGCACGCCCGCACCCAAGAGATATGATTTTCTTGTGAGTCCGGGAATGATGTGCTAGTCATACAAGATGACCTAACCTACTACCTACCAAGAGGTTCAACAGTCCGCACTCCTCCAAATGGTTAGAGGCCATGAACTCCAAATGGATTCCATGTATGACAACAAGGTATGGACCTTGGTTGATCCACTGGCGGGATAAAACCCGTAGGGTGCAAGTGGGTCTTCAAGAAAAAAGACCGACATAGATGGTAATGTGATTACCTATAAGGCTAGATCTGTGGCCAAAGGCTACAAGCGTAAAGAGAGGAATCGACACGATGAAACTTTCTCACCAAGAGCTATGCTTAAATCCATTCGATATTGTTGCAATAGAGCATCATGACTATGAAATTTGGCGATGGATGTAAAGACCGTGCATTCCTTAATGGGAATCGCAGAGGATGTGTACATGACACAACCCTGGGCTTTACATTGCCAAATTCCAGTGTGCAAGTCGCAGAGGTCCATTTATGGACTGGCAAGCATCAAGGAGTTGGAACATCCGCTTTGATGAGACAATCAAAGAGTTTGGTTTTCAAAATCCGATGAGCCTTGTGTTTACAAGAAGGTTAGTGGAGTTCAATCGCTTTTCGATATTATATGTGGATGACATATTAATAATGGGAAACGATATCCCAATGTTACAATCGAAAAGGGTTGGTTATCCAAGAATTTTTCCATGAAAGATTTGGGAGAGGCACCTACATATCGGGTATTAAGATCTATAGAGATAGATCCTGTTGGTCTTTCACAATCTACATATCGTAGATAAAGTGCTAAAGAGGTTTAGCATGGATCAGCCTAAGAAGGGCTTTTACCCATGTCTCATGGGATAAGTTTTCTAAGAGCATGTGTCCCAAGACACAAGCGAGATTGACAAGATGCATAATATTCCATATGCTTCGCAATTGATCAATTATGTATGCTATGTTGTGTACAAGACCGATGTCTCCATGCTCGAAAGTGTCACGAAGCAGATTTCGTGCTAATCCGTGCGGAAGGTCGACAGTTAAGAACATTCTTAAGTACTTAAGAAGGACTAAAGATTTGTTCTTAGTATATGGAAATGGTGAATTGGAGGTCAAGGGCTACAGATGCAAGCTTTCAATCGACAAGGATGATTAAGTCGCAGTCGGTTTAAGCTTCATCTTTACTCAACGGAGGTGCCGTGCACCGGAAGAGTTCCAAACAGACACCACAGCAGATTCTACAAATGTAGGTCGAGTACATTGCAGCCGCTGGAGGCAGCTAAGGAAGCCGCTTTGGATCAAGAAGTTCGTGACTCAACTTAGTGTGGTTCCGAGCATTGTTAATCCAAGAACTTTGTACCGCGGATAACAACGGGCTATTGCCCAAGCAAAGGAACCTAGGTCTCATCAACGGTCCAAACATGTACTTAGAAGATTTCACCTTATTAGGGAAATCATTGCCGTGAATGATGTAAAGATAGAGAGAGTCCCACCGAGGATAACATAGTCGATCCTCTTACTAAAGCACTATCTCAAAAGAAACATGATAGTCATGTACTTTCATTTGGACCAAGAGTTATAAATGAATTGTTTTAGTGCAAGTGGGAGGTTGTTGGAATGTATGCCCAAAACAATTGATTTGTTGAAATACATTCCTAATTAAAGTTTTGTATTTTATGAATTTCCAATTTTATCTGCTTAATATATGATATATGGTAAAGTCCTTAGAATATTTATTAATGTGATGATAGTCACAAGAGTTGTCGACTATGAGATATCAATCACATTTATAATAAATATTCTTAAATATCCCTAGTCATAGTATTAATGAAATAGGACATCATTAATAATGACGACTAGTACACAATTAGCCCCTACTTAATGTAAGTAGTGGTTGTTCTCATCAACCATGGTATAGGGATACCTAGGCTAATGTGTAGATGAGTTATAGAGTAATAATTCATTGAGTGATCCACACGTAGATCCCATTAGGATATTTTGTGCCAATGGTTGAATCTCTTATGGAAATTGTGTAAGTGATCCCAGACTTGAGATCACCACAAAGATCTTGAGTGAATCACACCTTTGATTGCTTCTTGTTACTCACCGTGGGTAACTTAAAGAATAGAAATTGGGGTAGTGTGAAGCATGGAAAGATAGTGAGTGATCAAGACAGATTCACCACCCAATAGTGGGAGTCGATATCCAAGGTAACTAGTTGGAATGTAACCTTAGTACGACTACATTAGAATTGGAAAGTGTCTTCAAGCTAATCTAATCTAAGGTTAATTCGAACTAGAAAATTAATTAGTCATTAAGGGAATTGGCACTTGTTCCTTATTCCCTGACTAATTGGATATCAATGGTGAAAGGATAATAATTACACGGTAATTTTCCATGGAAAAGGTTAGGTCGGAATTTCCCTTGATCAATTCCGAATACCTGGGTAATTGTGATGTGTTGCTAGACACCGCCACAATTTATAATTATGAATAATTAATTATTGTAATTAATGATAAAATAAAAGTGTTTATTTTATCTAATTCTTTTAGAATTATAATTCATAATTATTACCGCAGTATTTGGGACCCATTGGATCACACGCATAGAGATTGCCCTGATTAAAATGTGTGTCCAAGTAGGGACTTGGAAATAAATACTTCTGGGGTTTAATTATAAAGATAAATAAATCCTGGGGTCATCTGACAAATAAGATAAATGTGTTATCTTTATTTGTCAGATAACAGAAAGGGATAAGAGGGAGAAGATGTTACGGTGGTTTGATTTTTGAATCAAACCACCAGACCTATCCCTCTCCTTTTCTCTCCTCTTCTTTCTCTTCCTCCCATTAATATCGATGTTACGATAGAGAGAGAGGTAACATATCCCCGATAGTCGAAAGAGAAAAGTTCTCCGTGAGAAGACTAACGAGGGAAAATATTCAGATAGTCCCGATAGTGTGAGGAAAGGCTAGCACCTCCCATTCTCACACACACACACACACTGATCGTAGAGACGATCAAGAGGTGATCCAAGCTTTCGCTGGACATCGGAGAGGCGGACACACCGACTGCCGCTCGGGGAATTCTCACCTCGTGATCGCCTCCCCTTCATTCATGGATTAAGGTAATCCTCAACCTCCTTATGAAATCATACGTAGAACTGGGATTCCCGGAGTCAGCTAAATTTTTTAAATTCCACCGCGTCTCCATGCCCCAATTCCTAAAATGAGAAGTAGTAGCGGACGCCTCGAAGTCAGTGGACGCCGACGATCTCCAAGAGTCTCCACCCAGACCAAGCAGCTCTAAAAATGGTGGAGATCTTCATTGACTTCAAGAGAGAGGTATTCACCTCATCGATGGAGTTGGTTTTCACTTTGTTTTCCTCGCTCACATTTATGCGTTTCTTCTCAAATGGTAAAGAAAGAAGTTGAGGAAAGTCAAAACAAGAGTCGCCGGGTTTCATTCATGCCTTGGTCCTCAAATAACTGATAATAATGCTTGGTAAAGGAAGGCCAGTCAAATGAGTGCCCATGCCCGTGAACATTTTGTTCAAGAAATAAATATCACCATTTCTAAGCTTGTTTTTCTACTCTTCTTGGGCAAAATATTATGGGCAAATAAGTGGATGAGCAAATGGTATCGGTCCTGAAATGAATTTGCAAAGACCAATGTCTTCATCCCTCTAGAAGTCTGGGAGGCACCCATTAATTTTTTTATCACCATGGCCACCTCCCAGGGCTCTAGAGAACAAAACTCCTTCGTAATTTTCACATCAATTCCCTCATTCCAACAATTGATGAGAACCTCGTGCCTCGAACCCAAGACTCAATCCAATTTGCACTATGGCTCTCTTTATTCATAGAACTCGCGAACCAGATTGGGGTAGAAATAATGAGGCAATGAATGAATTGGCGCCCACGCAAGTTTAGCAAAAGCCGCAGTGATGTGGTAATGGGCATTGACTACTAATGCAAGGTGCTTCTCTATGATTATCTCCTTCCCCAAACTCGTCTCATACTAGGTCTGATTTTCTTCTGACGTGAAATGAGTAGTACCATAAGTAAGAGGTGGAGGAGGTAGTGCTTAGTGACTAGAAGTTGCTCGCCATCGGAGTGTTATTGGGGGTGATGACTCCAAGACGTTGTCTTCTTCACTCAAAAACCGAGGTAGAGTCACTTTATGTATTGATGAAGAAGATGGAAGAGTAAGCTTGCGTTCAGCCCTTCACTTCCACATGTTCATGCCATTATACCTTTGAGAGTCAAAATGTCTCAATTCCCAATAATAGGTACAAAGAGGAACAACAATACAATGAACCATTCCTATGTGCATTTTATTGCCATTAAATCAAAATGTGAAAAATTATGCTTAAATGACCCAGTGGACCAAAATTCTTACATTTTGCATGATCAAGCCAATCCGATAGAAACCTTCCCTGTGCACCACATAATAATACTTAGGCAAGCATTCTCAATCAATCAATTAGCTCAATTACCTAAGCAATCTCCTCTAATTTAAATTCCAAGAGCATTTCCAAATTATGGCACATTATTCTAAACCATGCCACTTTGCTATTCATCGAAATAACCACAATTGTCAATGTTTTATCGAACAAATTTGTCACATTTTCTACATGCTATTCCTAGCAAATTTCACCTATTGGCATTCGTTAAACAAGAATTAGGCACAAACACAAATCATCGGCAAATGAAACTTTCAAGTCTAAACCAACATTAATTCCAATCAATTAAGTACCAATTGTGATAATTAAATCATATAAGCACACAAATAATTCATTAAACTCCAAAATATCACTATAACATCACAACTCACAATCAAAATTTCAAATGAAAATTCATAAGAAAATTTGAAAAATTTTAGAAATTATGAATTTTCAAATTTTAATGTTTAATCTGAAAAACTCACCATAGAAAAATCAAATGATGTTCAAGGATGCTCAAGCAAGTGATTTAGATCAAGAACAAGCACAAAATTGCCCTCAAAAATTCGTGAAATTGAATTTTCATAAAGTGAAGAACTTCGAATCAAAATCCAAATTTTTTATGTTTTTGTTGCAAAATCTTTGAGGGTTTTTGCTCTCAATTGGTTTTTTGATGATTTGATGGTGAGAATCAAAGTCTAATCAATAGAAGTTGAAGATTGAAGGAGGAGGATGAAAGGGTATTTCGGTCTAAGGTTTAATAGTGAGAAAGTTTGAAGAAAATAGGCTTGGATTGCATTTACAGCTACAATTTCCAGACCGATCTGAGGTCGGATCGATACGATCAGCTCTCGGATCACATCCTTGAATCGACCCTCTGATGTTAGAAATTTATCTGAGTCTCAGATCCGAAGACTTCATCCTTGAACCAAGCTCGGATCTTTCTGATCTTGACACCGGAAGTTTAGTCAAACCTTGGATCCAAGGACTTCATCCTCAATCAGAGTTCAAATCTTTCTGCACTTGCATTTCTACAGAGTTTTTAATTCTAACACATTTTTCCTCAAAATTTAAAACTACAACTTTCAATGCAATTCTTACCAATTCAACTCCTCTCACAAATGAAAAACAATCCGTGCACAATTTCCAACCATTTAAAACACATCAAATCATTTACATTGTAGATTGAGATAATGAGTTCTTTCATCAAATTAACTACTAGAACATTCAAAATGCAAATGTGATGTTTTTACCACCTCAAATGAGTATCAATCAATCTTTTCAATCATTTTACACATAATCATGCAATAATTTCATGCTTATAACTGATAAGCAAATATTTTTAAAATTTTAGTGTATTTTACTTATCTATATTTATGTATTTATATTATGAAAATTGATGGAATTAAACTCTTTTTGATTAATATGCATTCAAGTGTGAAATTTACATAGAAAATGAATTTTGACAAATTAATGCACAATTGAATGTTTTATTTGAAGGCAATGAAGCTTGGAAGGAAAAGTTGGAAAATTGAAATATTTGAAGTTGATGAAGTTCTAAATTGAGATGATCATAACACGATACAATCATCAAGGAATCAACAAGACAAAAGTCGGAAGATTTAACGCCTCAATTTCATGATGAAAAATTCAAATTTTGCAAATCTGCAGTGGATCCGCGAGCTGAAACGCGATATGATAATTGAAAAATGAAACAGCTCGCGACTCCCTCTCAACTGAGCCAGGGGAACAGGATCCACGATGGGATCCGCGAGCTATGCCTCACGGATCTGACTCGCGGATCCCTGACAATGACTTTCACAACTTGCAGATAAATTTCAAAATTTTTTCAACTCACTTCCAGCTCAATTTTGATGGAATTTCGACTGATAGCTGTACAATTTGGACTTGTAGAATCAAAATTCAACTTTAGGTCTTTTCATTTGTAATCTTTTCTATCCAAAATTCTCTATAAATACCCCATGTATTCTAACAAAAAATATATAGAGGGAGAGAGGAAGATAGGAAGAAAAAGAGAAGAAAAGTGTAGAGATGAGAAACTAACTAATTCTTATAGAGAATTAGTTTTAGAATCAAGTTAAGAGGTCTATAGAACAAGGAGAAATCCTTTGAGCTTGTAAGTGAACTCTAAGATTGCAAAAGTGAAGAATCAAGAGCTTGTTTCATCAATTGGAGAAGTTTCTTCATCTTTAACTACTTATTTCTTTAAGTTCATCCACGACTTCTTATGCAAGTTTTGTGTGCTTAAACAATATGAGTAGCTAAATGTGTTAATGCTAGGGATAAGATGAACTTGTGAGGGATTGGATTGTGTTCGCTTAAGTAAAAAAAGGTTAACTTGTGATTGTTAGTTCATGTATTTGTTCTTAATATTCATGGTTAGTTGATCATCAATTATGAATTATTCAAACATGTATTAGTGCATGAATATGTCTTGCATATGTAGTTCAAAATATATGAACCCTAGGTTGCATGTTCACGTTAGTAGGAGATACATTTAGGAGGAATCATACTTGTAACTCATTGAGTTTAATAAACTTGTGTTAAGCTATTTCATAATGTTAATAGGTGAAGGTTTAATATGAGTATGTTTGTTTATTGTGAAAGCAATCTACAAATAAAATTGGAGGTTACTTCCTTGATAAGTCACAAGTTTATAATCTAACTTAACTTAGTGAACACATCTCTAACCCAAACAAGGGATTCAAATCCCTAGGAACTTCTTACTCTACATTAACTACTCTAATTTGTTGATTTTTCGCCGCCAATTGGATGTCATCAACAGCTAATGGTCAGGTTTAATTGCCTAATCCTCATGCCTTACGTCAGCTAAGTCTGCTTTCTCCCGTTTACTTTTCCTTTTCTATACTTTAATTTACTTTCCATTTACCACCAATTAGGGTTGGTTCTACCACTGTAACCGGTTGGTTTTAATTGCTTTCAATAGGGACGGTTGTACCGCCCGACATTTCATATTTTGCACTCATCTATCATTTTCTATTTAGATAATAAAGCAAGCCAAAAAGTCATAGTACTTAACCAAGTCCATGTGGGATCGACCCCTAATTATCAGTATACTCAATTTACAATCCGTATACTTGCGAAAAATTGGGGTAAAAAGGGCTGTAATTGATTGATAATTGGGAGAATTTAACTTGAATCATAGACCATGTCAAGTTTTTGGCACTGTTACCCGGGACTTCGGTTAATATTAGGGCAAAAGCAAGCTTTATTAGTGTAAATTTGTATAAATTTTCTTGTGTATAATTAATTAGTACTAATTGTTTTCCATCATTTTTGATTGATTTTAGTGCATGCGCCGATCCTTAAGGGTTACTACACCCTTGGATCCCGAGATTGAAAGATCATTGAAAAGATTAAGGCAACTTGCACAACTAGAAGGAAATAGAGTTGAGGAGAATATTGGTGAAATTTCCATTGAATTACCTCCTTTAGAAACCATGGCGGAAGAATGACCAAATCAATACGCTTTGAGATTTTGCATTACCAAACACGGATGGATCACAAACTAGCATTGCTAGGCCGGCAATTCAAGCAAACAACTTTGAAATTCAACCGTCATTCTTTAATATGCTCCAAAGAGAACAATTTGGAGGAAATGCAATGGAGGATCCAAATTCACACTTAACCAATTTCTTGGAAATAAGTGACACAATCAAGCATAATTGAATAAGTGAAGATGCTATAAAGTTTTGATTGTTTCCTCTCTCTTTAAGAGATAAGGCTAAGGTACAGCTTAATTCACATGCACTGAACACCTTCACAACTTGGACCGATTTAGCCAAAACTTTCATGAATAAATATTTTCCACCCTGAAAAACGGCTAAGTTGCGAATGGATATAACGAGTTTTGCTCAACATGAAGGTGAATCATTATATAAGGCGTGGGAAAGATTCAAGGATTTGCAACGGAAATGTCCTCATCATGGACTTCCCGATTGGCTAATCATACAAAGTTTTTATAATGGTTTAACCTATCCTGTTAAAACTCACATTGATGCAGCTGTCGGAGGAGCACTTATGGGAAAATCGGCCGAAGAAGCTCAACGCTTGATAGAAGAAATGGCGGCCAATAATTATCAACAGGCAAACGAAAGAGATAACATGCGAAGACATGCTGGTATGTATGAATTAAATGCTATTAGTATGTTAAACGCAAAGATGGATAACATGGTCGAAATACTAAATAAACAATGTGAGATTGGCTTAAGTTCAAATTCTAATGTTCATGTTACATGTTGTACAATATGTGGAGGAAATCATGAAGATACTAATTGTGTAAATTTTGAACAGATACAATGTGTCAACAATTTCACTCGACCAACCCAAAATAGCCCTTATTCCAATACCTATAACCAAGGGTGGAGGAATCATCCAAATTTTAGGTGGAAAGATCAAAACAACTAACAAAACCCCACTAATCCACCAGGATTTCAACCAAAACAACAACCTATGGAGACTAAACCGGGATGGGAGATTGCTGTGGAAGAGTTAGCTAAGAGCATTTCAGAAAGGTTTGAGTGACTAGAGGGGAGAATGGACCAATTAACTACCATGTATAGAAACGTAGAAGTCCAATTTGGCCAAAGTGCTAATGCTATAAACCCTAGAAATTAAGGGGAGCTACCTAGCGAAACCAAAGTTAATTCTAGGGAAAATTGTAAGGCAATTACCCTCCGAAGTGGTAGGCAACTTGAAGGACCTTCTAGTAGTGAGCTTGAAAGAAAAGAAAAGAGTAAAGAAAAAAAGACTTTGAGTGAAGACAAAAGGGTAAGTGTGGGGGAAAAAGGTAAGAAAAAAGTGGTATAAAATGAAGAACCATCTTTCGAAAACAAAATTTCCATTCCTCCCATTCCATTTTCTCAAAGGCTTAAGCAAAGTAAAATTGATAAGGAGTTTGAAAAGTTTGTTAAAATGTTTAAACAATTGCATATTAACATTCCTTTTGTAGATGCTATCACTCAAATTCCATCCTACGCCAAGTTCCTTAAGAAAATCATGTCCAAAAAGAGGCGATTGGAGGATTGTGAAACCATAGTTTTGACGGAGGAATGTAGTGCATTGATTCAAAAAAAACTCCATCCAAAATTGAAGGATCCGGGCAGTTTTTCAATTCCTTGCACTATCGGTGATCTTAATTTTTCAGATGCATTGTGCGACTTGGGTGCACATTTTTCATTGATTCCTTTATGTGTTGCTCGGAAATTAGGATTAAGTGAACTTAAGAGAACTAATATTTCCCTGCAATTAGCGGATAGGTCCGTTAAATATCCTCTTGGTGTGCTTGAAAACGTGCTCATTAAAGTCAAAAGTTTCATAATTCTTGTTGATTTTGTTGTTCTTGATATGGAAGAGGATATTCATATACCAATCATACTTGGTAGACCTTTCTGAGCTACAACCGGTGCTATAATTGATGTCAAAAAAGGAAAACTTAAATTTCAAGTAGGTGAAGATGAAATTGAGTTTAATTTGCATGAACTTGAAAAATTTCCTTCATTGATGTGATTGAAAATTTAACTCAAGATGTGACTAGGATAAAACAAGAGTCCGATCCTCTTGAAGTATGCTTGTTTGATGGTATTTTTCATGAAGATGATGATTTGAAAATTTTACAAATGGCTAATTTCTTGAACTCTCAAGCACCTTATAAAAGAGGAAATCATTATGAGAGTTTAGGAAAAAGCAAAGGTTTACCACCACCTTCAAGTAAACAAGCTCCTACTCTTGATCTTAAACCATTACCTGATCACTTAAGGTATGCATTTCTTGGAGAAAATGATACATTACCAGTGATAGTAAGTGCTTTTCTTGATGATATGTAGTTGGAGAAGTTACTACGTGTTCTAAGGAGGCACAAGCCGGCAATTGGATGGACCATTTCCGATCTCAAAGGAATAAACCCAACTCTTTGCATGCACAAGATTCTTTTGGAAGAAAACGTCAAACCAGTGATAGAAACTCAAAGGCCATTTGAATCCAAATATGAAGAAAGTGGTAAGAAAGGAGATTTTAAAATGGCTCAATTCAGGTATTATCTTTCCTATCTCCGATAGTAGTGGGATTAGTCCAATTCATATGGTACCAAAGAAAGGTGGGATGACCATAATTGTGAATGAAAATGATGAGATTATACCCACTAAAATTATAGCTGGATGGAGAGTGTGTATAGATTATAGAAAATTAAATGCAGCCACATGAAAAGATCACTTTCTATTACCTTTTCTTGACCAAATTTTGGAAAGACTTGCCGGTTGTGAGTTTTATTGTTTTCTTGATGGCTATTCAGGGTATAATCAAATTGCCATAGTACCGGAGGATCAAGAGAAGACCACATGCACTTGTCCTTATAGTACTTTCACATTTAGGCAGATGACATTTGGCTTGTGTAATGCACTGGCAACTTTTCAAAGATGCATGATGGCAATTTTTTCCAATTATGCCGAAAAGATCATGAAGATTTTTATGGATGATTTTTAGTTTTTTGATCTTTTTATGATAATTGCTTAAATAATCTTGAGAAAATTTTACAAAGATGTGAAGAAACTAACCTTGTTTTGAATTGGGAAAAATGTCATTTTATGGTTAGAGAAGGCATTGCGTTAGGCCATAAGATTTCTTCTCAAGGAATTGAGGTGGATAGAGCTAAAACTGACTTAATTGAGAAAATGCCACCACCAATTAATGTAAAAGGAATTAGAAGTTTTCTTGGCCATGCGGGGTTTTATCGACGTTTTATTAAAAATTTTTCTAAGGTCGCTAAACCCTTGTGTGATTTACTAAGTAAGGATGTTCATTTTGATTTTAATAATGATTCCTTGAATGCTTTTAATAAGTTAAAAAGGGCGTTGACATCGACTCCAATCATAACATTACCGGATTGGTAATTGTCATTTGAATTAATGTGTGATGCAAGTGACTATGCGGTTGGAGCAGTTCTCGGTCAACGAAAAGAAGGGAGATTGCATGTTATTTATTATGCTAGTAGGATTTTAAATAATGCTCAAGTTAATTATGCCACAACCGAGAAAGAGTTGTTGGCGGTGATATTTGCACTTGACAAATTTAGATCCTATTTAGTTGGTTCTAAAGTTATTGTTTATACAGACCATGTAGCCCTTAAATATTTATTGAACAAAAAGGATGCAAAACCTAGACTAATTTGTTGGATTCTTCTCTTGCAGGAATTTGATATTGAAATTAGAGATAAAAAGGGATCCGAGAATGTGGTTGCCGATCATCTTTCTCGCTTGGAAAATATCCCTTCAAAAGAAGAAGAATTTCCCGAATGAACAATTGCTAGCTATCAAAGATTCACCATGGTATGCGGATTATGTTAACTATATTGTAAGTGATATAATCCCTCAAGAGTTGAGCTATCATCAAAGAAAAAAATTCCTTTATGATGTGAAGAACTACTTTTGGGAGGAGCCCTTACATTATAAACATTGTGCCGATAGGATGATTAGAAGATGTGTGCCGAAAGATGTGGTACATAGTATCTTTTTTCATTGTCATAACCGTGAAACCGGCGGTCACTTTAGTACTACTAAAACAATGGCAAATGTATGACAATCAGGTTTTTATTGGCCTACTATGTATAAAGATGTGAGAGATTATGTTAAAAGTTGTGATGAATGCCAACGGACCGGTAATATCTCTAGAAAACATGAAATGCCTTTAAATGTGTTTCTTGAAATTGAATTATTTGATGTATGGGGTATTGATTTCATGGGATTATTTCCTAGTTCATTTAATATAAGTACATATTTGTTGTAATAGATTATGCGTCAAAATGGGTAGAGACAATTGCCACCCCTACTAATGATGCAAAAGTAGTACCTAGATTCATTAAAAAGAATATTTTTTCTAGATTTGGTATCCCTAGAGCAATAGTGAGTGATGAAGGTAAATATTTTTGTAATAAATGGTTTGACTCACTTTTGCTTAAATATGGTTGTAGGCACAAGACATCTCTTGCATATCATCCACAAGCTAATGGCCAAATTAATCTTGAAAAAATAGTGCATAAGTCTAGGAAAGATTGGGTTAAAAAATTAGATGATACACTTTGGGCATATAGGACTGCATTTAAAATACCATTAGGAATGTCTCCTTATCGCCTGGTGTATGGAAAAGCATGTCATTTACCAGTGAAAATTGAATATCAAGCTTATTGGGCAATTAAAGAGCTTAACATGGATTTTTCTCTTGCAAGAAATAGAAGATTGCTTCAACTAAGTGAATTGGAGGAATTTCGCTTGATGTCATATGAAGATGCAAAAATATATAAAGAGAAAGTGAAATTTTGGCATGATAAACACATTGTTTAAGAAACAATTTGAGATAGGTCAAAAAGTTCTTTTATTTAACACACGTCTCAAGTTGTTTCCAGGAAAGCTAAGATCTAGGTGGTCCGACCCATTTACGGTTATAAACGTATATCTATATAGTGCCGTGGAGGTGACTACCGAGCAAGGTCTACCATTTAAAATCAATAGACAATATTTGAATCCATATCTTGGTGGTGAATGGGTTCCTGAAGGAGTAACATACTTCTTAAAGGACCCTTGTTATGATTAAAGAAGAAAGCACAATAGTCGAGTCAACGACTTTAAACAAAGACGCTAGTTGGGAGGCAACCTATCAATTTATGTTATTTTATTTAGTTTAATGTTTGAGCATGTGTATTTAATGTTTTTAAGTGTGTTTGTTTTGTTTGTTTTGTACAAAAATCAAACATGGCAAAAGTGACATTTTTGGTGCGGTGTGAATAGTAAAAATGCAAACAACTTGGTACCTCAAATTTTGTTTTAATTGTTAATGATCTAAGAAAAGAGATTCGTTATGTTGTTTTGATCATTTTACATGTATTAGAAAATGTGCATTTCATAAATAACATGCAGATTTTTTTAATCTGGAAATAGTAGAAAATGTTGCTCAATGAAACAGTTACAGAAAAATTACAGAATCTTATTTCCAGAAGGATCCGCGACCCGATCTGTGAGGTATGCCTCGCGGATCCCTGAGATTCGTGGATCATGATCAGAGAGTTCCCAGAATGATCCGCAAGGCTAGTCTCGCCGATCCCTGAGACTCGCGGATCAACTTCTGAGAGTTTCAAGTTAAAAGCGCGAAGTAGGAAACGCAAACTGCGCTTCGCTAATCCGAATCCGCGACATGGATTGTTTAACAGAATAAAAAAAAAAAAAGAGCAGTCACGAAATCTTTTCTTCTTCTTCTTCGCGTTTTTCCCTGCAAAACACACACTAACACACACTTTTTCATGCACTTCACTAAAATCCTCCTTTTCCTTGATAATCTTCTCAAAAATTATCAACCCATCCCCTATTGAGCATCAAGGAGCATTTTTGTTTTATCCGATTAAAATCCAACAAAAATGCCTAAAAATTCAGATTTTTGAAGATCGAAACTAGGGTTTTCCGATTTTAATTCTTCAAATTTGTGGTTGTTTGGGGCAAAATGCAAGGGGCTTTTTGCATAAATCATCTCCCCATCTATCCCTCTACTGATTTCAGGTAACATTCCTCACTTTGATTGCACGAATTTCGATTTCCAATTTCCATGTTCTTGAGCATTTTTGCAATTATCTTGGGTTTCAATTTTCATGATTAATTGTTATTGTTTATTGCTTCCATTATGCTTATTGATGATGTTTAAGCACGTTTTGTGAATAAATTATGGGAATGTGGAACTTTTTAGTGAAGATTAAATTCTTAAATTTTCTATAAAATGTTCATTTGAAATTGATGCTTGGCATGATTAAGAGTGTATGTGGTTAATTTTATGGAGTTTATAATTACCATTAGATGCTATTTGGTCTAAATTTGAGGAATTTTGGAGCCATTTTGATAATTTTCATAAATTTTTTCTTTATTTTGGGATTTAATTCTATCTATAGAAAATGAATAATGTTGGTGAATTTGAATATATTCATGGATTTTAAATCTTGATATGGGGTATGTTATGTATATTTGTGTTGAGATTTAGAGAAATTTTTGGAAAATTTTGATGAAAATTGGCATTTTCAAATTTATTTAAGGGGAAGATGATTTGTTGGAATATGGCTTAAAATTGATGATTTTTATGCTTTCAAGTGTTATTTGACAAATTGTTAAAATTAAGTGATTAGTAAATGTGCTTGAAATTACTAATTTTAACAATTTGTTATGTATAATAGCCCGCACTAGAGGAGCTATTCGTCGCCTTTCACCATTCTCAGATTCGAGTGGTGAAGAGGAA
Source organism: Gardenia jasminoides (assembly GCA_013103745.1). Lineage (NCBI taxonomy): Eukaryota > Viridiplantae > Streptophyta > Magnoliopsida > Gentianales > Rubiaceae > Gardenia > Gardenia jasminoides. The sequence continues at coordinate 4,918,487 of CM023097.1, read as the reverse complement.
CAACGTGAGACGACGCCTCCACAACAAAGGCGACGACCTAGACGCACGACTACTAGAGAGCCACCACCACCAGAGTATGATGCTCTTCAGTTCACTTCAAAAGAAAACCAAGAATGGTACAAGACTAGGGAGTATAAGGGCTTCATTTTCGAGATGCACATAACTCGCGGTGTCAATGCCGAGTACCAGCTCACCAATGCATTTGACTTCCTTGGTTGGGGTTCGATTTTATCTTTGCCGGATCATTATTACCCACAGCTAGTAAAGGAATTTTATGCAAATGTGGTGAACAAGTCTAGACATAGTGGAGACAATATACGATCCTATGTTCGGAGAAAAAAGCTTGATATCACTCGAGACTCCTTGGTTGAATATCTTGGAGTTCGGGATGCCAGTCCGGCCATAGATTTGAAAAAAGAATTTCATGCACCAAATAGGCATTGGGAGATAGGACATGCATTAGTTCGATTTCAAAATTGAGTAAGATTTTACTCGCTCCGAACAAAAGGCTGCGGTGAAGGCAAACAAGTTTGAGTCTAGATTGAGATTTATCACCTATCGGTTTGCCCACAACATAATTCCGAAGAAGAGTAGTCTCAATGAAGTAAAGAAGAGTGACTTGTACTTTTTGGATAAGATGTTCAATGATCAGACATCTTCATTTGTCAATATTCATCTTCCTAACATCATTATCTGCTATTTGAGGACCGCGGCGAAGCATGCTACTACCACATACCGATTTAGCTTCCCACAGCTTCTCTCTCTTCTTTTTGAGAGGATGGAAGTGAACTTGGACGGAGTTGAGCAAATGCCGATCAAGTCAAATTATGAGTTGAACTTTTATGCCTTGAATGACTTGGGTATTACATCGGCCAATATTATTCACCCACGAGCTCGACAATCTCAACTCACCTCTCAATTTGAAGTAGGAGGACCTTCTGATACAGTTCATGAAAACAAAGGAGGAGCTGGTCTCTCAACTTCCATTCCCCAGACTCGTCCTTCTACGTCTGCACCTCCTAGGCAAAGATCACTTTGGGAGTGAGTATTGGCAGCCATAGGTTGTTTGAAAGCTCAAGTGAATGAAGAGTTGCATCAAGTAAACACCCGCATAGACACCATGGATACTCGCATCCGTAGGATTGAAGATCATATGCACACTCCCCAATATGGTGGCGAGCAGACTCAATGCGACCATGGTGATGCTCAAGGAGATGGAGGGCAACATTGAAGACCATGTTTTCTTTAGTATTATTAATTCTTATGATGTAGTATTTTTGAGTTTATGAAAACACTTCTCCTTTCTTATGCAGTATTTTGTGGACTCGTAGATGGATGATCATGATATTTTAGACTTTCTGGATCTCTGCGGTATTAATTTGGGGAGTTTTACTATTTTAATTTTTCTATTTTCCCTATACATTGAGGACAATGTGTATTTTAAGTGTGGGGGAGAGGTTGAATTGTTTTTTATGCTTTATATGCTTGAATGACATTGATTTGTGTTTGGAAATGTTTTTGTGACCTGTTTTGTTGAAAATATTGGGTTGTTGGCAGGAAATTTAGTCCAATTATAAGGGAAGACTCTGTCAAAATTTTTTCAAACACTTGTTCAAATTTGTGAATTTACCCCAAAATTTTTAAAAATTTTTCATATTAGTCCACAAAGGAGAAGAGTTTTAACTATTACTTTTCAATTTTTCTCATCTTTTTGAAATAACTTTATGTGAATTGGGAAATTCAATTTTCATTTCACTTGGAATTAGTTATTATGTGATTTGAACAATTGTCTTTTAGAAAGTATATTTTGCAAAATGAGGAAAATTATGCCTATAATTTTATTTGTTAAATGATATCTTTTTTTTACTTACTTAAACAAAGATGTGATTGATATAGTTAAGTCAAAAAGGCTTCCTTTTTCATGAATAAAGTTTTAGAGGGATTGTTTCATCAAAAAAAATCTAATTATTCTTGTGCTAAGTAACCAGGAATCTTCATCTAAAAATATCAATTTTCGCGTAAAAATGCACTTGAGTAAGGAGTAATAGAATAAGAGAAAAGTTGATTAATCGGAGATCTTTACCTAAAAGTGTCAATTTTCGCGTCAAAAGACTTTTCCAATATTTAAGTAAAATATAATCCTTCTAAATAATAAAAAAGAAATAATTGTGGAAGACAGAAAGCCAATTCATTGACTATATGAATTACCTTTTTGTATAATTAGGTCGAAGAGAAAGGTTGAATTTAACTTGTTCAAATTAAGGGTATAATTATCTTTCTTTTACTTGATTATTATAAGTATTTGAGACAATTGAAATTTTTGCATAAAAATTGATTACTAAAGTTTTGGAGATTGACTTTTAAGGTTCACATAGGTTATTTCAAGACTCTTAAATCATTGTTGGATAAAAATTGCTATTGCTTGAGGACAAGCAATGATTTAAGTGTGGGGAAATTTGATAAGTAAATATTTTTGATATTTTAGTGTGTTTTATTTATCTATATTTATGTATTTATATTATGAAAATTGATGGAATTAAGCTCTTTTTGATTAATATGCATTCAAGTGTGAATTTTACATAGAAAATTATTTTTGGCAAATTAATGCACAATTGAATGTTTTATTTGAAGGCAATGAAACTTGGAAGGAAATGTTGGAAAATTGAAATATTTGAAGTTGATGAAGTTCTAAATTGAGATGATCATAACACGATACAATCATCAAGGAATCAACAAGACAAAAGTCGGAAGATTTAACGCCTCAATTTCATGACAAAAAATTCAAATTTTGCAAATCTGCAGTGAATCCGCGACCTGAAACGCGATATGATAATTGAAAAATGAAACAGCTCGCGACTCCCTCTCAGCTGAGCCAGGGGAACAGGATCCACGATGGGATCCGCGAGCTATGCCTCACGGATCTGACTCATGGATCCCTGACAATGACTTTCACAACTTGCAGATAAATTTCAGAATTTTTTCAGCTCACTTCCAGCTCAATTTTGATGGAATTTCGGTTGATAGCTGTACAATTTGGACTTGTAGAATCAAAATTCAACTGTAGGTCTTTTCATTTGTAATCTTTTCTATCCAAAATCCTCTATAAATACCCCATGTATTCCAACAAGAAAAAAATATAGAGGGAGAGAGGAAGATAGGAAGAAAAAGAGAAGAAAAGTGTAGAGACGAGAAACTAACTAATTCTTATAGAGAATTAGTTTTAGAATCAAGTTAAGAGGTCTATAGAATAAGGAGAAATCCTTTGAACTTGTAAGTGAACTCTAAAGATTGCAAAAGTGAAGAATCAAGACCTTGTTTCATCAATTGGAGAAGTTTCTTCATCTTTAACTACTTATTTCTTTAAGTTCATCCATGACTTCTTATGCAAGTTTTGTGTGAAACAATGTGAGTAGTTAAACTTGTTAATCCTAGGGGCAAGATGAACTTGTGAGGGATTGGATTGTGTTCACTTAAGTAAAGAAATGTTAACTTGTGATTGTTAGCTCATCTATTTGTTCTTAATATTCATGATTACTTGATCATCAATTATGAATTATTCAAGCATGTGTTAGTGCATGAATATGTTTTGCATATGTAGTTCAAAATATATGAACCCTAGATTGCATCACGTTAGTAGGAGATGCATTTAGGAGGAATCATAGTTGTAACTCATTGAGTTTAATGAACTTGTGTTAAGCTATTTCATGATGTTAATAGGTGAAGGTTTAATATGAGTATGTTTGTTTATTGTGAAAGCAATCTACAAATAAAATTGGAGATTACTTCCTTGACAAGTCACAAGTTTATAATCTAACTTAACTAAGTGAACACATGTCTAACCCAAACAAGGGATTCAAATCCCTAGGAACTTCTTACTCTACATTAACTACTCTAATTTGTTGATTTTTCGCCGCCAATTGGATGTCATCGACACCTAACCGTCGGGTTTAATTGCCTAATCCTCACACCTTAAATCGGCTAAGTCCGCCTTCTCCCGTTTACTTTTCCTTTTCTTTACTTTAATTTACTTTTCATTTACCACCAATTAGGGTTGGTTCTACCACCGTAACCGGTTGGTTTTAATTGCTTTTAATAGAGACGGTTGTATTGCCCGACATTTCATATTTTGCACTCATCTATCATTTTCTATTTAGATAATAAAGCAAGCCAAAAAGTCGTAGTACTTAACCAAGTTCCTGTGGGATCGACCCCTAATTATCACTATACTCAATTTACAATCCGTATATTTGCAGAAAATCGGGGTAAAAAGGGCTATAATTGATTGATAATTTGGAGAATTTAACTTGAAACCTAGACCACACCAGTAACATGTTTAGCACTCAATCCATAATCTCATAGTGTTGAAACATAAACATAAGATTTAACCACCCTTTTTCAAATCGCTTCTCGACACCTTCCATATAGCGACACTTACAACCATAAAAACATGCTAAAATTAAAAAACAATCAATATAAGCATAAACACACTAAAAACACTCAAATCAATTTAAACCATTGGATTGCCTCCTAATAAGCACTTTGTTTAAAGTTGTTAATCTCTACTTCTTACTCCATTTGTTTTAATAACAAGTTGCGTTCCCCAAGGAGTAAACTACCTCTCTAGGCACCATTTCCTTGGCTAGATACAACTTCAACCTCTGATCATTAACTTTAAAAGGAATACCATTTTCACTCTTAATTTCTACCATTCCATAAGGAACGACTCAAATAAACTACGAATGGTCCCGATCACCTTGAGCTTGCCCAGAAACAATTTGAAGCACAAATTAAATAAGAACACATTTTGTCCTTCCTCAAACTACTTTGGAAGAATATGCTTGTCATGCCAAAATTTCACCTTTTATTTATAAATTTTGGCATTTTCATATGAAGACAACCGCAATACCTCCAATTCACTTAATTCAAGCAATCTCTTCTCACTTACATATTTGAAATCATTTTAATGGCCCAATATACCTTGTGTTGAATTTGTACTAGTAAATGACATGCTTTTTCATAAATTATACGATAAGGTGACATCCACAATAGAGTCTTAAATGCCGTCTGATATACCCATAAAGCATCATCAAGCTTAATGCCCCAATCCTTTCTCAATTTGTTGACAGTTCTCTCAAGGATGAGCTTAGTTTTTCTGTTAGCCAACTCCACTTGGCCATTTGCTTGTGAATGATATGGGAATAAAGTCTTGTGTCCACAACCATATTTAAGCAACAAAGTGTCAAATGATTTATTGCAAGAATACTTACTTTGGTCACTTACAATGGCTTTCGGGACACCAAACATACAAAAAATGTTCATTCTAAGAAACTTAAGTACAACCTTGGCATCATTAGTAGATGCAACAATGGCATCTACCCATTTAGAGATGTAATCAACCACTAAAAGAATGTACTTATTATTGTAAAAACTAGGAAATTGTCCCATGAAATCTATCTCCCATAGATCAAAAACCTCTACTTCTATAAAAGTAGTTAATGGCATTTCATTTCTCCTAAAAATGTTACTGGTCCTTTGACATTCATCACATGATTTAACATAATTATGATCATCTTTATACATAGTTGGCCAATAAATTCACATTGCCATACCTTTGCCACAATTTTTGAAGTATTAAAATGTCATTTCATTTCACGACTATGACAATACGTTAAAATATTATGTACCTCTTCTTCTGGCACACATTTCCTTATCATGCCATCTGCACAATACTTGTAGAAACACGCCTCTTCCCAAAAATAACACATGGCATCATTGATGAATTTCTTCTTTTGATGAGAGTTAAAATCTTTTGGAATAACCCCACTTAGCATGTAATTCACCAAATCGGCATATCATAATGATCTTTGTACCACTAATAGGAATTCATTCAAAAATTCTTCCTTGATAAGGGTGCGATCTTCATGTGGTATATTCTTCATTCTTGAAAAATGATCCATCACAAGATTTTTCTACTCCTTTTTGTCTTTAATTTTCAAATCAAATTCCTGTAAAAGAAGAATCCATCCTGTTAACCTTGGCTTTATATCTTTTTTACTTAACAAATATTTAAGAGCTGAATGGTACGTATAGATGATAATTTTAGATCCTACTAAATAAGATCTAAATTTATCTAAGATAAATATCACTGCCAAAAGCTCATTTTCCGTGGTTGCATAATTAAGTTGAATGTCATTAGTAATTTACAAGCATAGTAAATCACATGCAAATTCCTTCTTTTTTTGCCTTAAGACTACTCCACCAGTGTAGTGACTTGCATCACACATCAATTCAAATGGTAGTAACCAATTGACTGATACATGTACCGAATGCTCATACGGGAAAGTAATTATTGGTGCCAAAGTCAACTCATTCTTCAACCTATTAAATGCAACCAAACACTCATCATTAAAAGAAAATGGAGTACCTTTACATAATAAATCACATAAAGATTTACAAATCTTGAAAAAATCCTTGATAAATCATCGGTAAGAGCTCACATGTCTAAGAAAATTTCTAATGCCTTTGACATTCATCAGAGATGACATTCTCTCAGTTCCATCTATTTTCGCTTTATCTACCCCAATGCCTTTTGATGAAATGTCATGCCTAAGTACAATTCCTTCTTATATCATAAAGTGGCATTTCTCCCAATTGAATACCAAATTTGTGTCTTCACATCTTTGCAAAATTAAATCCAAATTGTGAAGGCAGATATCAAATGTAGATCCAAAGATTGAAAAATCATCCATAAAAATTTTCACTATTTTCTCAATGTAACTAGAAAAAATTGTCATCATACATCTTTGAAATGTCGTAGGAGCATTGCATAATCCAACTAGCATTCTTTTAAATGCAAATGTGCCATATGGACAAGTGGATGTGGTTTTTTCTTAATCTTCGGGAGCAATAGCAATTTGGTTATAACCTGAAAATCCATCAAGAAAATAATAAATTTCATAACCTGCTATACGCTCCAATAATTGATCAAGAAACGGTAAAGGAAAATAGTCATTTCTGGTCACCGCATTCAACTTCCTATAATCAATACAAACTCTTCGCCCCACCACAATTCAAGAAGGATTCATTTCATTTTTTTTTTTCTATTTTGGTGATTCCACCCTTTCTAGGCACTTCATGGATAACACTTATCCATGCACTAGCAGACATAGGAAAAATTATACTTGCATCGAGTCATTTGAGTATTTCTACTTTTACCACTTTCTTCATATTGGGATCTAGTCTTCTTTGAGTTTCTACCACTGGTTTTGCATTATCCTCCAACAAGATTCTATGCATGCATATTTGATATGAGTTTCACCAAAATGACGAATTTCGTTTCTTACAAGTCCGGATCTAGATATGGATGACCAGATTTGGACAGCGGAAAACATTATAATCCCTGTAGTTTAGAACTTCTTGATACGATCTGAACCCGTAACTAAACGAACTAGCGAACCTTGATTCCGGTAGAAGGCGCCACAATCAAGTGCGTTTCTTAATTGATAAGCCAAACTTAAACAATCAAGAGAATCTCTAAAGTATTCAAGGGTGCTTTGAAAGTCGAGAAAAGTTCTCTTAAATTGCAAAATTGTTGAAACTTTCATGTGAATTGAGTTATTCATTAGGAAACCCGTGGCCTATATTTATACACATGGACAACAAAACTATTTCCAACTAACTTTAGGACTACTAAATAAAAAAAGACTCACGGCCTTATTAGATTAATGCTAGCCAACTTTTCTTGCAAAACTAAAGCTTAATAATTAATCTAACAACTAACAACTAATGCAACTAAAAACTAAACAAGGCTGGTCACTTATTCAATGCAATTTCCTACGGAACAAATGATAAAACTAAGCACCTTTCTTAAGCCTCGTAGGTGTCAATATCTTGAGTAATTTGAAGTAATGTAACACATGGATATTCATCAACTCGAAGACCTTCAAACATCTTGGAACCTCCATTTGACGCTTGAGCAGCTCAGACCAAAGATTGAAATGAATCCTTGAGCTTCTTAGCACAAGCACTAGTAATTGGACCACTAGGCACTCAAACTTGAGACGCACACACATCTTGGACAGCTTGTACATCTGCATCATTCCCCTCCCCTTGTAAAGGATTTGTCCTCAAATCACGCATATCGCCTGCATCAAACGGACTCAAATCAGCAATATTAAACTTGGTACTAATACCATTGTCACCTAGCAAATCAAGTTTGCAAGCATTGTCATTGATGCGTTCTACCACTTGGAATGGTCCATCACCCCTTGGAAGCAATTTATTGCGGCGTTGAACAAGGAATCGTTTTTTGCGCATATGCAACCAAACCCAATCTCCAGGTTCGAACAACATCTTGTGAATTCCTTTGTTAGCGTGTTGCACAACTTGGGCAGTACATTTCTCGATATTGAGACGTACCTGCTCATGCAATTGATGCACAAATTCTACGTGTTTCTTACCATCAAGGTTAACACGCTCATGTATTGATAAAAATGCCAAATTCAAAGGGATTAATGGATTGAAATCATAAACAATCTCAGATGATAAGAATTGAGTAGTAAATGAACTATGCAATTATAGGCAAACTTGACATGAGGTAAACAATCCTCCAAAGTTTTAATGTTTTGCTTAATAATGGCACATAGCAAGGTAGACAAAGTACGATTAACCACCTCAGTTTGATCATCTGTTTGAGGATGGCTAACTATAGAAAACAAAAATTTAGTGCCTAACTTAGACCATAATGTCTTTCAAAAATAACTAAGAAACTTAACATCACAATCAGAAACGATGGTCCTAGGTATGCCATGCAACCTCACAATCTTTTTGAAGAACAAGGTAGCCACATGAGATGCATCATCAGTCTTATGACAAGTAATGAAATATACCATTTTAGAAAAACAGTCTACGACTACATGGATGGAATCATTACCTTTCTTTGACCTAGGTAGACTAAGTATGAAATCCATAGAAAGATCAACCCATAGAGCGGTAGGGATAGGTAGAGGCGTGTACAATCCAAATGGCTTGGCCTTTGATTTTTGCTCACTTGCATAGGATGCACTTATTGCCAAGTCTCTGCACATCACATCTCATATGTAGCCAATAGAAGTGCTCCTGCAAAATAGCAAGAGTTTTAGTGACACTAAAATGACCTATTAAATCTCCACAATATGATTCCTAAACCAATAATTCTCATATGGATTCTTAGGGAATATACAATCGATTGGAGTGAAACAAGAAGCCATTGGCTATGTAAACTTTCCACAAGCAGCTTGCTTGCACTTGTCAAATATTTGACCAAAATTAGAATCTTGGGCATATAGCTCCGTAATCAACTCAACTCCTAAGAGTTTAGCATCTAAGATTAAGATTAGAGTATATTTGTGCGATAGTGCATCAGCTACCACATTTGTCTTACCAGTTTTATACTTTATGACATAAGGAAAGGACTCGACAAATGCAATCTACCAAGCATGCTTCTTACTCAACTTATGTTGAGTTTTGAGGTATTTGAGTAACACATGATCAGTATGAATCATGAACTCCTTTGGCCTCAAGTAATGCTGTCACATTTCCAAAGCACGAACTAAGGCGTAGAGCTCCTTGTCATAAATTGAGTAGTTCAAGGCGGCTCCGCTAAGTTTCTCACTAAAATATGCCACTGGTCGGCCCTCTTGCATAAGCACGACTCCAATGCCAATTCCTGAAACATCACATTCAATTTCAAAAGTCTTAGAAAAGTCAGGTAAGGAAAGCAAAGGTGCATGTGTGAGTTTGTACTTAAACATTTGGAACATTTTTTCTTGAACCTCTCCCCAGTGAAACATTTCATGTTTCTTGATAATCGCGGTCAAAAGGGCTGCTATGGAACTGAAATCCTTCACAAAATGCCGACAGAAACTCGCCACACCATGAAAGCTTCAGACCTCACCAATTGAGGTAGGCATTGGCCATTCTTGGATAACTTTGATTTTAATCTCATCTACCTGCAAACCTTATGAACTAATAACAAAACCTAGAAACACGAGTTTGTTAGTGCAAAACCTGCACTTATTAAGATTGGTATAAAGCTTTTCTCATTGAAACACATCAAAAACAACTGTCAAGTGTTCTAGATGCTCATCCAAAGTCTTACTATAAATTAGAATATCACCAAAATAAACCACGAAAAATTTTCCTAAGCAAGGGCGCAAAACATGATTCATAAGTCTCATGAAAGTTCTTGAACATAGCCTTCCATTTTAATTGATTTCATGCCTTGGGGTTGTTTTTCTTCATCAGCCATTGTAGATACCTGCAAGGTTAGTGAAAACAAGAAAAACTAATTTTTCTTACGTCACTCTGTCACATGTATATCCTCATGCTCATGTTTGCACTCAAGAGTTCAATCCCTCAAATGCACTCACCAACAATGTCTCATGACTTCAATTGCTTCCCTTGAAGAATTTAGAACTCCCTCAAGGTGTAAGAACCGGATTATCAATGAAACTTCTTGATTATAGCAAGCTGGAAATTAAAGAATTGAGATTCATGTCTCAATGACTCGATGGAAATAGAGAACATGACTCAACACAGAAGTTTAGAGACTAGGAACTTAGAAGGGAATCGGCTGGAACACAACACACGGTTAGAATAAGACAAGCTGGACTAAATAGTTGGAACGAATAAATAAGAACATGGCTGAACTTTTTAGAAACCTAGAATACACTAAGATGCGATTAGGAAAGCTAGAATAATAAGAAAAAAACAAGTTAAATGCGGCTGAACACTTAGGAAATTATGCGGACAAAATTTGGGAAGTAAAGCTGCAAATTTGTTTTGCCAATAAAATTCTTACTCAAGTTTGAATTTCCTTGAATGTTTGGATTAGGAAATCAGCTTTTGGTAGGACAATCCAAGTTGGTATGGTGTTTTTAGCAACAAGCAATCCGAATCAGCCTTCATTTTCTTTTTACTACATGGATTCAACTAGCTTTTAGAAAGTGGCTGGAAATTTGTTTCTTTCAATTTTAGAAATACAATAGGATTAGATTTGAAGCAATTTAGAAAGCTTGGCTGGACTAGGTTTCTTTAAACACAATGCTCTGAATTTGGAAAACAATTTCAGATCAAACAAAGCAAGTTGAAGGCTGATCAAATGCAAAAATTATTCTTTCAGATTCAAGAATTTCAAGAAACTTTCCAAATTGCTTCAAGATTTTCTAGAATTTCAAAGTTCAATCAAGGCTTCAAGAATGTCAAGAATTTGATCAAGAAACTCAAGATTATGATCAAACAACAAGCTGGTCAGTCTGCAAAGTCTACTTCAACTATGAATCATGACAAGTGTGTTGTTTCTTCCTTTTTTTAAATGAAAATAGCAAAACTAAGACACAAAAACACAACACAAAAACTAGATTAAAAACACACGGGACAAGTCCAAACAGAAACGAACAAGAAGACCCTAGCAATTGAGTAAAACCCTAGCGATAGAAAGATAAAAGCCCTAGTGGCTATGTTATTTTATTTTATTTTTTTGAATTGGTAGAAACACGACACAAGAACAGCAAGACGTGAAGGAAAACAGAATTTTAGATGACAGGAAAGAAATTAAAAGAAAGGGATATAACTTGGACACCGGCGACTAGTCTTCTGATAGCCAACTGATACAAGTTTCGCCAAGATGACGAATTTCATTTCTCACAGCCCTGATCTAGATATGGATGACTAGATTTAGGATAGCAGAAGAACCTTATAGACCCCTCTAATTCTTGTAGTTACAAACTTCTTGATACGATCTCAACCCGTAACTAAACAAACTAGCAAACCTTCGTTCTGGTAGAAGGTGCCACAATCAAGTGCATTTCTTGATTGATAAGCCAAGCTCAACACTCAAGAGAATCTCTAAAGTATTCAATGGTGCTTTGAAAGTCAAGATAAAAATTCTCTCAAATTGAAAAAAAAAACATGAAAATTTTGTGTGAATTGAGTTATTTCATTAAGAAACCTATGGCCTATATTTATAGGCATGGACTACAAACCTGTTTCCAACTGGCTTTAGGATTACTAAATAAAGAAAGACTCACAGCCTTATTAGAGTAATGCTGGGCGACTTTTCTTGCAAAACTAAAGCTTAATAATTGATCTAAAAACTAATAACCAATGCAACCAAAAACCAAACAAGGCTGGTTGTTTATTCAATGCAATTTCCTACTGAACAAATGATAAAACTAAGCAGCGTCCTTAAGCCTCCGAGGTGTCGATATCTTGAGTAATTTGAAGTAATGCAACACATGGATATTCATCAACTCGAAGACCTTCAAACATCTTGGAACCTCCATTTGACGCCTGAGCAACTCGGACCAAAGCTTGCATTGAATCCTTGAACTCCTTAGCATACGCACAAATAATCGGACCGCTAGGCACTTGAGCTTGAGGCACACGACATCTTGGACAGCTTGCACATCCACATCAATATTATTAGACTAATTCCATTTATGTCAGAAATTGACCATCCAATTGCCTTCAAGTGCTTCCTTAAAACTCTAAGAAGCTTCTCTCAATTTGTTCATCTTCAAAATATGCATTTACTATCACTCGTAGTGTCTCATTTTCTCCAAGAAATGCACATTTGAGATGATTTGGGAATGGCTTAGCTCTAACTTTGTTGCTTATTTAAAAGATGGTGGTGGAAGTCCGTTGCTTACTCCAATATCTTCATATGATATTCCTCTCCTATATAGTGCTTGAGCACTCAAAAAATTGGCAATCATCTCCACTTCTTCCACTTGCATTCCTACGCCATTCAAACAAAGCTCAAGAGGGTCATAGTCAAAATAAATTTGACTCATCTCTTTGGTTAGAACATCGCGTAAACCTATAGAATAAACTTGATCAGTGTAAGAAGGGTATTTTTCTAATTTACTCAAATCATATTCTACCTCTTCTTCACCAACTTGAAATTTAAGTTTGCCTCTTTTAACATCGATTATAGTACCTACAGTGGCCAAAAATGGTCTACCTAGGATAATAGGCATGATAACATCCTCTTTCATATCTAATACAACAAAATGGACCAGGATGAAAATTTTTGCACTTTAACAAGAATATTTTCTAGTATGCCCAAGGGTATCTAATAGATGTATCGACTAATTGTGAGCTAATAATAGTCTGTTTTAATTCATATAACCCTAATTGCCTAACCACAATTAAAGGAATCAAAGACATACTTGCATTAAGATCACATAATATCTTAGAAAATTCTATATTACGAATGGTGTAGCAAATAGAAAAATTTTCCAGATCTTTTAACTTAAGTGGCAATTTGTTTTGAATAATGGCACTACATTCTTCCATCAATGCTATCTATTCCCTATCCTCAGTCTTCCTCTTTTGGTCATGATCTCCTTGAGAAATTTCGCATTTGAAAGAATCTAAATAATAGTATCAACAAAATGAATGTTAATATGCAATTGCTTAAAAATATTAATAAATTTCTCAAACTCTTTATCAACTTTTGATGGCTTCAATCTTTGAGGAAAATGCATTGGCGGTGGAATTTGAATAGTTTCTAAAGTAGATAACTCATCTTCCACAACATTCTCCTCTCCCTTTTTTTCTTTTTCTACCACTTGGTCAATCTTCTCAATTTCTTTTTCTCCCTTATTTTCTTCTTCTTCTTCCTTTTTCACCAGAGGCTCACTTAATTGTTTACCACTTCTAAGGTGATAACCTTTACATGCTCCATAGAATTCACTTCTGACTTACTTGATCATTCTCCTGATTGCCTAGGATTCATTTCATTGACTATTTGACTATTTTACCCTTTCACATTCCTAAATATATGAGTGAGTTGATCGATTTATCCGTCAATTTGGATCATCCTTCCGTCCATTCTTTCAAACCGTTAAGTTGTAGCTCCAGCTGACTTCTCAATTTTATCATTCAAAGCATTTGCCAATTTTTCAATTACCAACTCCCAATTTGGTTTCAAGTCTGAAGGTTGTCTAGGTTGAAATTTGAGTGGATTGGTCGGTCTTGGTTGATTATTTTGCTTCTCCATCCAAAATTTGGGTGATTTTGCCAACCTAGATTATATGTGTTTGAGTACGAATTATTTTGAGATTGACAGTTGTAATTGTTGACATAATGTATATTGGATGATAAATTTGTACCAACATTGGATTGCTTGCTAAGTAATTTAACAACATTGTTCATTTGAGCACTTAGCATGTTCAGGGTATCCATTTCCAACATATCTATGGTCTTCTTTGCTTACCTTTTTCATTTGCCCATTGGTAATTATTGAAACCATTTCCTCAATTAGCTCTTGTGCCTCTTTAACTGACGTACCTATTGAAGCTCCACCGGCTATCATATCCACATGAGTTTTTGTATGATACAAGAGACCGTTATAAAAGTTTGTATGATAAGCTAATCGGGAAAACCATGATGTGGACATCTACATAATAACTGCTGAAAATGCTCCCAAGTCTCATATAAGGTCTCTCCTTCTTCTTGACCAAAACTTGTGATGTCTTTACGAAATTTAGTAGTTTTGTCGAGTGGGAAGAACTTGTCAAGGAAAACTTTAGACAATGCCGCTCAAGTTGTGAAAGTATTTATTGTGTGTGATTATAACCACAATTTAACTTTATCTCTCAATGAAAATGGAAAAATTTTAAATCTAACTCCATCTTCACTAACTTCATTCAATTTAATAGTGTCACCTATTTTCAAAAATGAGGCTAGATGTGAATTAGGATCTTCAAGTACACTTCCATCAAATTGTGTTGAACCATTTGAATTATTGATTGTTTAAATTCAAAATTGTTTGCATTTACTGTAGGCATTGCAATACTCGTTTGTGTTCCATCATTTCCAGGTAATGCAAAATCCCGTAGAACTCTTCTATTTGCTTCTTTCGCCATAGTTCCGGTCAATTGAATCTCAATAAATATCTCGCCTTCTCCTTGATGCTCTACATTTTGTTGACTACGTGCTAATCTCCTCAACCTTCTCAATGTTCGTTTAATTTCCAAATCAAGTGGAAGATTCACACGTGTAGCCCTGTACATATAACAAAAGAAATTACAATTAATTTATAAAAAATATGAACTACTACTTACAATCTCATTGACACTCAATGTTTAACAAGTATAACACAATGTCTAGATTAATAAAGCTTGCTTCACCCTAATATTGCCATGAGTCCCCGGCAACGGCGCTAAAAATTTGGTCAAGAATTTACCTACACTCAAAATTTAATACCTAATTTCTCATTCTACTACAAGTATTCAGGCCGTTAATTATAGTATAAAAAATTAGGATCATTCCCACAAGAATCACTCTTGAATTACTAAGGCTATTAACTTACTCTATTATCTAAGAGCATCTAACAAATACTACTTAAACTCAACAAGTGAACAAGTAAAAGATGTAATAAAAATTAACTTTTTTGGAGAATACTTAAATCACACAAATGTTCTGGGGGCATAGAATCCACTAATCATATTAAATCATGGAAACAAACGTCAATTTTGTGAGGCCCCGATTTTCTCAATTTTTGGAAAATATTAAATAATGTTAATTACAATTATTTTTGTTTGCCAAGATGTTTATATGGTTTGTTTTACTTTTAAAAGTGTTTGTTTTTAACTATTTTGTTTTACAAGTTTGAAAACCCTAATTTGAAATTTAAACCCTAGTTTGTTTCGAAAACCCTAAATTCGGATAAAACCCTAATTTATATATAAAAAAAAACCTAGCTTGGATTCGTAAAACCCTAGTTTTGAAAATAAATCTAAGTTTTATGACCAACTACAAGTTTGTTATTTCTTTGATTTTACGTATGTTAATGCATGTCTAAGAAGAGAGATTAGGGTGCCTAGGTGATTAGTAGCCTAAGTAGGTGTAATTAAGTTTTGATAGACTAAGTTGAATTGAGCACCTATGGACTAATTTGATAGGAAGAGAAATCTTTTGGACAAGAGTGGAAAATAGCTTAAGTTGCTAGGTTGATTTGGCATGACAACTTTGACTTGGACTTGGACCAAATTTTGACTAACCAAACAAATATCTAAGAGACTTAATCTCTTAGCAAAAACAAAGACAAGAAGGTCGGCCAAGCAAGGAGAAAAAGAAGAAAAGAGAAGGAAAAAAAAAAGAGAGGAAAAGAGAGGAAAAAAAGAGAGAAAAGCTTGGGGATTTTGCCAATTTCAACCATCCAACCTTGATTGAAAGCTAGGAGAAGTGGATTGACTTTGGAAGCTTGCAACTTCCTCTAGAACATAAGCCAAGAAGGTATTTTCCTTTATATGTAAGCTGGAATTTGGTTAATTCGATGAACATGATGGATTTTGTTCTTGTTTTGGGTTAATTCATGATCATTGATAGCTCTTGAGATGATTCCAGGGATTGGTTTTATTGTTTTGCTTGTCTTGAACCTTGGCCTAGAGCTAGGGTTAGGGTTTCATTAGTTGCAAAATTTAATGTTGGGAATTGATGTTTCTAGTTGTTGGTTGGACTAAATTAGCACTTGTTCTTGCTTTAGTTAGTAGATTTATGGAGTAGTGATGTTGATTTCTTGATTCCCAATTTCGGCCAGCAAGCTCTAAGAGGGTTCTTGGTTTATAATTTATAATGGCTTCAATTAGTGTTGCATGTGTGCATTGCATGCTATTTAAAGTATAGTTGGTGTTATGGTTGTTGGATTGGCAATGGTGGGAGGTTGAAACCCTAATAGAGTGATGATGATCTTGGACCTTATTAGTGTGCTTGGCAACCGAGTGTTAGTGCGTTTGTTAGTGCATTAGGGCATAATGTTGAGAAATGCATAATTTCGAGCCATTGGACGGGTTATGCTTTTGATGTGTGTGTGTGCGTGTGTGCGGTGTATATGTGTGTGTTTGTGTGTGTCGAGGGCAATATGGGATGTGTAAGGGCTGCATTTGCATGTTTGTTATCGTATTCGAGTCAATGGAGTTGCATGTGTGCGTTTTGGTTGCGTGAAACACATTTGGGCGTAGAGCAGGAAAACAGGGTTGGCCGGGCAGCAGCGTTGGCTTCACTTTTCGTGTTGATCCTTTGTGATTTGGCTTTTGGCCAAAACACGGAACTTATATCCCTTCATTCTAGCTTTCCAACGCATCTAGAATTTCTGGATTCAGATTTGTGAGCGCCAAGTTATGATCGTTTGAATCTAGCCTGTCGGCAATTCTGACGTGAAAATTTTCTGAAACTGTTTAGGCATTTTTCACCTAGAAAGAGAAAATGTGGGCAGAAGTTGTCTTCACGAAAGTTGTAGCTTGTTCTCTTAGCTTCGAAACGGTACCTCGTGCACTCTAATCCGATACTTGTAGCTTGAGTGATGAGTAAAGGCACACAGGGTATCAAAACTGCCTTTTACACCTTTTAGTGTGTGTTTTTTGTTTTCGTTCTATTCTTGTTCGTTCTTAGTCGAACGCCCATGCATGTACCTTATTTGCTGTTTTAAGTGTTTCTAAGTAGTTTTGGCATCTTAGTGATTGTTTGAGTAATCTTCTGACTCAACTTTTCACAGGAAGTGACGAGGTCGTGGAGACCGGGGAACTTTTCTAACCTGTTTGCTTTTGTACTATTTTGGTGAGTAATTAGGACTTTATGTGTGATTATATTGTGAAATGTGATAAGTGGGCGTTTGGACGAGGGTGTACTTTATCGCACTCGACCAAAACTCCATATATGATTCTTGAATGTATGTGTTGTGGGATATATGAATGCATATGATGTGTGATATATGAGCTGTACCTGTGATATTGTTAGTGATAAGTGACCAAGTGGATGGTCTGATCCCAAGGGGTGCCTTTGGGGTCTCAATGTCAATATTGCTCTCTGACCACTTAGATGGTTTGATCTCAAGGGATGCCTCTAAGATCTCAATGTTGGTGTGGCTCTCTGACCACTTGGATGGTCTGATCTCAAGGGGTTGCCTTGGGGTCTCAACGGTAAATGTTATTTCCCGACCAAATAGATGGTCTGATCTCAAGGGGTTGCCTTGGGGTCTCAATGGTAAATGTTGCTTTTCCGACCAAATAGATGGTCTGATCTCAATGCTTTTTGGGATCTCAATGATATTATTGCTCAAGCTGCTATGTTCTGTAGACTAGCCAGAGTGGGTTGATAAGGTGGACGGTAGGAGTATAAGTGGGGTCTACGGATTATCGGTTGACGGAGTGTCAACGGAAGATCAAGCGTGGAAATTGAAATGGCTTTGAAGCCACCCGTATCCTTCTTTGTGGTGTTACTTTTGCTATTGATTTGAAAATCTGTGGCAATGTGATTTACATGTACCCCCCTCCTGATTATTCACTAAGCATATAGCTTACCCCTTTTCAATTTGTTTTCCTTAGCAGGGGGCTGAAGCGGGAATTGACGCGTGGGAGGCATAGTGTAGCCTTTTTGCTTTAGCACTTGTATTGGGTTGGGGTTTTGGCCATGTATATTGTATTTTGGATAGCGGGTGTGAGAAACCTTAACGGGAGTTATTCTCTAACTCTCGTGGTTTTGTAATGGATATTATATATATATATATATAACATACATATCGTCCTTTTGTGAGAATTTAACGCTTATATCGTTTTTGCTATCGAGTCCTGGCGAGAGCTGGGCAGGCGATCCGCTAAGCCCTTTGGTACGCCTCTAGGTACGGTGGGGTCGTCACAAATTTTGACCGATTCACTTGTCTTATTAGGGATGGATTTCACTAAGCTAATCGGAACTTGCTTTTGCCAATGAACCAAACTAGCTAACACTTCAATCTACCTACATTCATGATAAAATCACAAATATTACTTTAATCAAGTATAACAAAATCTAATAATATCCACATAAGAGTAGTACTACTTTCGTGTGTCTACTACTTAAGTTTCTTCTATCCTTATTCCATTGTTATCAACTATTTTCATAAACTAATAACAACTAATATGACTTGTAAATGGAGATCAAGCACTCACAAGTATTAAGGCATAGATAGATGAACCACCAAATACAAGCATGGTCAAAACAATATCAATCATCCATAATCAAACAATGAAAATTTTCATCTACCCCTAGAACAAGTAGATCTAACTAGACCTGCTAACTTTAACACATAGACTCATACTCAAAGATAACTACACATCTTTTCAAATAATAAAGAGATTAGGAAAGAAGAAATGCTTATTCAAAGAAAGAAACACATTCTCCAAAATTCATCCTCTTCATTGCCATCAAAAAGTGTGCTTCAAGATTTTCTCCAAGAAAATTGAATAAAACTATGTCTATTTTGCTAGAGAGGAAAAAAGGCTCTCTCCCTTCTCTCTCTCTCTCTCCTCTCTTTTTGTTTTCTACAAGACCTATTATATCTCTCCCTAATTGTCTAGAAAAATCATTAGTCCTAAAAAGGTACAAAGATGTTTGTTCATTTCACTTTCACCTAAACAGTTGTCTTCTAACCAAATTTCCTCTGAAGAAAAGTAAAAAAATCAAGTGTGAAATCAGCACCACTTGTTCTGCAAATTGCAAAATCGAAGTAGGATTCGAGACCTTGATCCGAGGTCGAATTGGTTCCATAGCCCCTTGGATCCAAATCCCCTATATTTTATTTTTACCTGTCGAGCACGATCCGAGAACTTGTTATACTAGATCTAAGGTCAGATCGATCCTCTAAGATCAAAAGTGTATTCGAGGTCTTGATCTGTGGGGTGCATAGTCGATCCGAGCTCGAATTGACCTCCCCTATTTTTTTTTTCTATTTGAGCACCATTTCGATTCTTTAATATTTTCTTGAAATTCAAACTTCCTTGGATGAAATTCAACTGAAATGTTTTCTCCAATCAATTATAAACATGAACAAAGCTCCAAATCCTACAAGAACAATATCGGTTTGCATATTTGTAGACACGCAAATTTTGACTATTTCAATTGTTTTCTTATGTTTTATCTATTAATATTTAGTTATTTATTTTGAATATTCTAACACATTTTCTTATTTTGTAGGTTTTCTTTAAAAAAAAAAAGTCAGCATGGACCGATTCGGATCGGTCAGCGTAACGATCAGCGAAAAAAAATATCGAGCATTTTTTCCAGCTATTTTCTCCTCATTTCCAGCTGTATTTTCTTGAGCATCAAGAAACCTATTTAGATAATACCCAACTCACCCTTAATCCCTTAACAATTCATCTAACGTTCAAAATCAACCCACCTCACCCCAAACTATCCAAACCCTTCATGCTAGGTTTTTGTGGCTATAAATAGCTTATGAGAGGGTTTTCTGAGGAGGGGGTTTTTTGGACTGAGAGAAGATTCTTAGGAAAAAGGCTGAGAAAAGAAAAGACAGAAAAACGAGAGGAAAATAGGAGAAAAGAAAAGAAAAAAAAAGGATTCTAGGGTTTTGCTTTGGGAAGATAAGGAAACCATCTTCAAATCCGGAACTTTCCCCTTTTTTTGAGATCAAGAGGCTCAGGTGATTCCCTTTCTCATCCCTATTTTTTTGAACGTGAATCTTGCTGAAAATGTGACCTTTTGGTGGAACCAAGGTCTTGACTATGTTTTTTTTGATGTTTTATAATAGTTGATGATATTTATTTGTTGTTATATGAGTATGTTACGTTTAGATAGCCTTGGTAAGGCTAATAGATTTGTTTTTACGTTTAAAATCAGACGTTTGTTGTTGAAGTGATGATTCTGTTGTGTTTTCTGCAAAAATTTCTGGAAAAATGTTCTTTACGCTTTGAAGATGTGAAGAAACGCGGGGTTCTTACGCGAGATGATCCGCGTAACCCTCCGCGTTTCTATTTGAATGTTTGAAGATGTGAAGAAACGCGGAGTTCTTACGCTGATCTACCCGCGTAACGTCCCGCGTTTCTATTCTGATAGTTTCTTTTCTCCCCTTTTCTTCCTATTTGATGATGTTGATGCTTAAGATTTGGCCTTTTTCGGTTTTGGCTTGTTTTGACATGATCTGAATGATGAAGTTTAATACTTTAAATAGATCCCCTTGCCTCTGAAGGTTTTGTTTGTGTTATTGTCTGAAAAACTAGAAGCAATCTTCCTGATTTTTGAAGCTGGGAAGAGACGCGGATGGTTACGCGGCTGAGTCCGCGTTTCCTCCCCTAAATTTTGATTTTTGCTTGTAACGTGGACTAGGTTGCGCGGACTCGATCTGCGTAACCTCTCTGTTTCTGTATTCTATTGCTATTTTCTGCTCTTTTATTCCAGAAACTTTCTGTAGTATTCATGTCTTCCAGTCTCGTCCAATTTTCTTGCATAATCTGTTTTGCAACCTTTTCTGTGAATTTTTTGATTGATTTTTTCTTTAAATTGGTACCTTGATCCCTTTTGTTGATATTGAGTCTTAGATAACCATTCCCCTCATTTAAGGATTCAATTAAGGCATCACATCATGGGATGATAACTTCTTTCTCCTATTATATGCTCTTATGTGTTTTTGCATGATCTTGTATGTTTTAAATTAAGTTTTCCTTTACTTTTATTCATGCCTAGTCTTTATTAACGTCATTTAATTTTTGAGTAAATCATTTGAAGGCCTTGGATGCCAAGTTGTAATAGATAGGTTTAATTTTGCAAAAAGTGTATTTATTCTAGAAAATGTAATAGTTAGATTATTATTCCGAATTTTTTCCCTTAGAATGTATTTAGATTCCCTCAATGTAATAATTAGGTTTTATATGCTTATTTTTGCATGCTTGCATGTTTATGTGTTTACTTGCTTTCCTAGGGTCTTGCATCTAGATATTATGCCTATGTGTTATGTGTTTATGTGTTTTATGTGTTTATTCGTTTTATTATCATGTCTACATGTTTATTGTGTAAATGTATTGACGTCACCACACTAGTCCAACGCTAGTTGTGGCCTTTCCTTTCGATTTCACACTAATCCAATGTTAGTGAGAACTTTTTCACGAGGACTAGTCCAATGCTAGACCCTTAAATGTCGTTCATGCATTAGATACAAATTTCACACACTTTTCACTTTTAGAGTTTCTTTCCCATTTTTGCATGTTATTATTCTCCCGTCCCGTATGCGAAACAAGTCATTTAGTTTTCTTTTTCATCAAAAAATAGATTAGTGCATTTAAGACATTACCGTTTGAATTAGGGAAAAGAGCGAGTATGGCTTCTTAGCCTTAGCACGCTTTTATTTCCTTCTATGAAAAGGAAGATTTAAAGTCACGAACTTAGTCCCACGCACCCATTATGTTGCATTATCCCTCTTTAGGACATACATATGCATTATTCTATCAAAATCATTCTTTAAAAGTCAAGTTTCTTCTTCATGTTTTAGCAATTCAGAATCAAAATCCATTTTCCTTAAAATTGCATCTTTTGGAAATTCAAGTTCCTCTTTGCACTTAAAATTGATCTTTTCAAAAATCCAATTTCTTTTCCCTTGAGATTTTATAAAATTGCATTTCTTTTGAAAACCCTATTTTCCTGTTTGTTCGAGTCTCATCATTTGCATTTTTCGTGACCTCCTCGAGGGATCAAATTTAGATGACACAACTAATGTGATCAATTCCAATCAAACCTCAAGGAGACATTTTGCCCCTTCCCGACCCCAACATTAGGTTTAGGTTTTGCATCCATATAAATAACATCCAAATGTGATAAATTTTAAAGTTAGAATTAGGAAATTTTTAACTAAATCTTGCAACTAGTTTTGGTTAGGTTAGAAAGGTGCCTTAGAGCCGAGTAACATCAATCTTTGCCTTCCCTTCTTTCAAGTGACCCCAGACCTTTTCTCTAGTTTTCAAAGACCTGAGTCGTCTAAAAGGGTTTTCTTAGTTTATGTTCATTAATTAAAATTTTTGGTGACTTGTACACCTAAGCTCCATACCAAGTGGCGACTCAAACTTTTCTAAAATCCTTTTCTAGACTTTTGTTTTGGGTCCAAATCGTCACATTTTGTAGTCCCATGACCCTTTCTTTTCAAAATCAATTTTAAAAAACCTTTTCAACTAAAACCAAGCGAGTTCTCATTCCCTCTTCCTTTTCCAAAAAAAATGGGGTATGACGACAGCAACTCCACAAGGGAATTTTCCTAAGAGGGTCCGAGCACTTGATTTAGTTGAATATTTCATTTTTCTAACTTTCTTATATATCACATTTGGATGTTTTAGGTTGCATTTTTTTTTCTTCTTCTTTTCTTTTCTCTTTTAGGATTTTTTCCCGCGCAATCGTTCCTTGCACATCGCATACACGATGAATGAATTATTTGTTTATTTATTCATACCGCGCCTTGCATTTGGGGTGGGTGTGCATCTACCCTAGAGTCTCGAGAATGTTTTGGTATTTGAATCCCTCCTCTCAAAGGGAATCACTTTCATACATGCATATGTATTTTACTTTAACCCTACTCTTTTTTACTTTAGTAGCTTGTCACGCCACTCTTCCCTATTAGGATTAGGATCGATCCACTTGGACATGTGGCCGTGTACGGCGCGTAAGCAATGTCTAGGGGATCACTCGAACCACCGACTTGAGGCATTGGGTTGATGGCCTTTGCCTTTGGTCCAGAAAGTTTGGGGAGCTGTAACCTTACATGAGTCTAGATGCATTAGTAAGTTCAACCTCATGCATCCATGTTAGAATTACCTAGGGTATAGTCCATCTTACCCTAAGGATCACTAGACACTAGAGGAGGATTCCACCCTCTTTTATTTTGTGCAATTTGTTGCTCCAGCGTGTTATGTAATATCGATTAAACTAACCTTTTGTTGTCTTCCTTTTTTGCATTTCACAAACTCTAGAAAATAAGAGTCTTGGCACTCTTTTAAGACAAGCCATCCTTTTAGATAGGCTATTGCACGTTTAAATTACAGTTTATTGCATTAAATAATTGCGTATCACTTTTAGGCTTACCCCAACATTCAAATGGGGCTCCTATAGGTCATGTTTCATTTTGCACCCTTACTTGCTTTAATAAACTGGCATCATGCATTAACCATAGAGGGAACGCCACTTAGGGAATCCCATTATAGGATTGCGTCCACCTCATATTCTCCTGGGTACGTAACCCTACATGGAGATTCGCGTTTAAATTTCCCGGATAGGTGGGGCCTGTAGGTAAGGTATTTGACCCAATTGACGTGATTCAGATGGATAGACCCAGACGTATCAAGCAACTGTTAGCAGTTCCAGTGGAAATTCAGTTATGGCCCGGACTTCTCTCACCAGGCAAGATCAATCAAGTGGGGACCTATCTCGGACCGATTGGGGATTTTAAGGACATAGAGTCTGATGGGTATTTGGTAGAGGCTCTAATCCAACTATGGGATCCTAGCTGTTCAGCCTTTAAGATAGGAAATAAGGAATTTACTATGACCATTGAGGAGGTATCGGTCTTCTTAACTTATCGAGAGAAGGCTGATTGATATTCCCGTTATACGGAAGAGTTACGTGGTTTCCTGGATTAAAGAGTCTGTGGTACTAGGGTCAGATCAGAGTATACATGTAAGGTTTTTGTTTGATAGGTTTGCTATAAAAGATGGATTCGACAAATATGCCAAAGATTTTTCGTTCAATTCCAAAGCTGTCTGGGAGCACAAAAGACCATGGGTATAGGGATTTGTCATGGCGGGGATCTATTTATTTCCAAGAAGAGACAGAAAAATTGGTTTTAAAATCACCAAACTTATGAATGACCTGTTCTATGGGATTGGAAATCGACAAGGCTCTATAGTACCGACCGTGATAGCAGACATCTTCGTAGCTTGTACAAATTGCCAAAAGGGGGTGAAATTCTTCCATGGATCGAACCGAATTCTGCACATGTGGGCTATGGAGCATTTCAAAAGACAACTGCCCGCTCCTGATAGTGTGACTCTAGTGGGATACAATTGGCTGAATACTCATTACAAGAGGGTGGATAGGAATAATCTACCAAGGAATGCTTCGGAATGGGTGGACTTTTTGAATACACTACCAGATCACAAGATTAGATGGGTATTAGACTGGACGGACTGCCTCGATCCGGTTCTTTGCACCAAATCCTCCGATTTTATACCGTTGCTAGGAACTCAAGGCATTATGAGCTACACTCCAAAGAGATTTTTGAGACAGTTGGGACGCGTTCAAGGACTACCGCCTCTACCCGATTTGACCAACTTCACCATCATTTTTGACAAGGGAGTCTGCCCAGCCGAAATTCCAATGAAGATACTGATCACGCAAGCATGGGGAACGTTATCAAAGGACAAAGATATTATTTACATTTCACAGCATAAGCAGTTGGCTCTGGTCACACCTCAGTATGAAGACTGGCTTAGAAGTCGTGATGGAAGACAGTTGCAAGAGCATGAACCGATGAAGTCAAGAGCGATGGCAATCATTGAGGCAAAGGATAGAGATAACGTACAATTGAAGCAATCCGTGCAAGCAAACAAGGATTTGGCAGACAAGAACAAGAAGATGTATGAGGAGATGCAAGAAAAGAACCAAGACTTGAAACGGAAATGTGCTGAACTATATGACCAAGCGTCTGAGGAACCCTACTCTAAAGTACCAAAGATGTGTAATAGATATGCTGAAAAAATTCAATGGTTTTGTACAAGAACGCCTTCAAGAGATGATGTAGACTATGAAGTTTAGAATTTGCTAATGAAGAACTTTTTCATCATTTTCACAAGTGTCCAATTTCAGGTTTGATGAACGGGCCCCACCTTGAAAGTATTGCATCATGCTAGGCCTACCCTTGGCACAAAAGGACTCCCCTCTAGGACATGCATCCGAATTATATAAGCAATCACTAACTTCGTTCTTTTTCCTTTTTTTTCTTTCAAATAAATCTCCGCAACTCCCCTTTGGAAATAAGCTTCTAAAGTGTGTTTCTTTTCCCACTCAGGTACTTTTTAAAATAGTTTCACGCAGAAACCCCATCATTACCCGATCTAAAAGCAAAAGCTCAAAGCAGCCCGTAAGCATGAGTTCTGCATCAGAAGGCTCAGATAGGAATGCTTTGGTCACTTCGCCCGACTTTGCTGCTTTGGGAGTTCAGTTAAGTAAAGTATTGGGAAGGTTTAATGAGATGAGCGCCGAGATGGCTGCGCAAAGGCGTGTAATTGATCAGTTGGTGGCAAATAACAATAGAGAAGGTGTCTCGAATGAACATGGACCCGTTGTTAGCAACCCCCCTGTAACAGATAGTCAACTCCCCTTCCTAACCAATATTCAAATTACTTTTGTCCCACCTACTTCTAACCCATACGATGTTACATTTTCTCATCACAACACCAATTTTTCACATTCCCATCCTAATTACATCCTACTAAGCCCAACCAAAAAGACAAACCCTCATACTCAACCTCAGATCACTCTAAACATGCCTACTCACCCTCTAGAGCCTCAATACCATACCACTGAACCTTTTGTGTGGGATCTAACTTTCCAAGAAAAATCGGCGGTGGATGACCTTATTGCACCGGTTGATAAAGATTTGCAGAAAAGGTTGGATAAATTCGATGAGTTCATAAGGAAAAATCAGGGACCAAACCGACATGGTGGTCTGGACTATGACGACCTTTGCCTGTTTCCTAACGTGCAGCTGCCTGTAGGTTTCAAGACCCCCAAGTTCAGCAAGTATGATGGAACCGGTAACCCCAAGACGCACCTTAAGATGTTTGCCAACAAACTTGGTAAACCAATAGATGATGAGAACTTGCCCATGCGTCTGTTCCCTGAGAGTTTAGAGGGGGATGCTTTGGATTGGTATTCGAACTTGAAGTCGAGTGAAATTAATTCTTGGCTAGATTTGTCGACTGCTTTTGTGAAGCAGTACGAATACAATTGTGAACTAGCACCGACCAGAACCACGCTTGAGGGGACCAAGAGAAGGGCCTTAGAAGATCACAAGTCATATGCCAAGCGGTGGAGAAAGTTGGCCGCTAAAGTTGACCCTCCCATGACAGAAGAGGAGATTGTACGTACTTTTATTAAGACTCATGATCCGCCTTATTTTGAGGAGATTTTTTGAATGATTAGGAGTTCTTTTGCTACAATTGTCAACAAGTTGAAAGAGTACGATGAATTTGTTAAAGCTGAAAAAATTGTCAATGTGACCGCCCTGAAACAGCAATTGGAAGCATTGCAAGGGCAGAATGGCGGTGGGAGAAAACTCCCGTTTAAAAAGAAAGAAGGGGAAGCTGCTTTTGTGTGGGATCAGAGCCCACCTTTTAGGCCCAGAGTCCGGAGTAACCCAACCAGTTCAAACTCATACTCCTCTTATCCCTACCATCAACCTGTTTATCACATTGCCACCCAAATGCCTCACCCCCGACCTATTCATTTGAATTCCCCACCTTTGTTTTCAACTTCCCAACCTATCTCCACCCCGTCAAATATGCTCCTAGACTTGCCCACAAAATCCTGTCCAAAATTCTTTTCATGATGAAATGCAAAATCGAAAACCTTTCGAACTTTCACCGATCTGGGCCGCCCCATTGACCAACTGTATGAGCAGTTGAAGGCTGGGAAAATCAATGCTTGTCCTCCCAAATTATATCCCGAGGACTCCCTCACCGACCCCATGTTGTGCACTTACCATTAAGGCTTCGGGACATTCAACGATTAATTGTTGGGTCTTGAAACATAAAATTCAAGACATGATGGATGCTGGGGACATAGTTCTGAGAAGAAGGAATGAGCAAGGGCCAAACGTCAATAAAAACCCTCTCCCGGAGCATAAAAACACCGTTGGAGTGATTAGTATGGATGAAGAGTATGTTGACCCTACTCAGTTCATTAAAGAGGAAAGTGAGGTAATGGGGGTGGATCATTTGAGAGAAAGGAAACTTCTGTCTGCTAAGGAGTTCTTGGCCACGAATATGGAAGATATCTTTGAAGGAAAGTTTAATCAACCGTGCAGAAGAGAAGAGCCTTTAGTGATAGAGGTGGACCCCTCTGAGGCATGCAGTGCTGAAAAACCTTTCATTCTAGAATTGCCAGAGCCAGCCATACTTGAGTACCCTGAACAAATGCCTATCAACAATTTGCAAGAAGTGTCATGGAACTACGATGAACCATCTCTGCATTTTGGAGACAAGGACATGGAGGAAAGGGTGACTGCCATCACAAGGTCTAGAAGAGTCCTTACTAATCCAGAAACTAGTCGAGAGAGTCCCATGTCGCCTAAGCCACCTGTGACCGATACCGAGACCTTGAATTTTTTAAAAATGTTGAAACGAAGCGAGTACAAGATTGTGGAACAATTGGATAAGATGCCATGATTTCCATCTTGAATCGCTTTTGGCGTCGAACTTCATGGGAAGGCTCCTCAAGATTTTGAATGAGGCTCAAGTGCCTAAGGATCTCCCTGTGGAGAAGTTCTCACATGTCATTGAAAACGTGCTGGCCGCTAATCACATCTACTTCTCTGACGAGGATCTGACTGTCGAAGGGATAGGGCATAACAAGGCTTTATACATATCTGTGCGCTGCAATGGGAGGCTGCTGCCAAGGGTACTAGTAGACAATGGATTGGCACTGAACATTTACCCATGGAACACGCTTGTAAAACTAGGGTTGTCCGACACCAAGTTACGTCCGTCAGCTACTATAGTAAGAGGCTTCGATGGTGCAAGGAGGGAGTCTATGGGAGAGGTGGACTTGGTTTTGGAGATAGGACCTGCCCAATTTCAAGTGACTTGTCAAGTAATAGATTTCACTAGCGTCTATAATATTTTGTTGGGGCGACCTTGGATACATACTTCTGGTTCGGTGCCTTCCTCTCTTCATCAGATATTGAGGTTCACCATGAATGACCAGCTGATCACCGTGTTTGCGAAGATGATTGCACTATGGTTGTCAACCCCGGATCCAATGATGAAAGCGTCAAGAGAAACTTAGTCTCCTCTCACCATACAGCCGACATAGTTTACGTGAGATGGGCTAATGGTAAATCGCTTCGTCAATCATGTTTTTGGAGCTAGTGTGATGATGGCCAAAGAAATGATCAGAGGAGGATTTGAGGTGGGAAAAGGCCTTGGAAAAAATTTGCAAGGAATTCGAGCGGTTGAAGTGCCAAGCAAAAGAATACTGGACTCGGTTTTCATCCAACCGCCAAGGATAAGAAGGAGATGAAGGCACACAAGCAAGCGGAGAAGGAAGGAAAGCAGATCAACATCTACATCCCGCCTCTGTACTGCACATTCCCTCGCCCGTCTGGAGTAATCATATCAGCGGTTGAAGAAGAAAAATCTGACGAGGATATAGAGACGGGATTATCTTAACTGTTTGTCGGGGCTACCCTTGACACCGATCCTGCGCAAAATGTGGAGTTTCCTTTGATTTCTCAAGAGGCCATGCAAAATTGGGCTGCCGATTGTCTGCCTACTCGGAGGAGGTTTCGATAAATCTGAGGGGATTGTCCTTAGAAATGAATCATGCTTTAATATCAATCATGTCTTCAAAAATAATGCACTTGTTATTTTACTTTTTGCTTGTTTAAAATTATGCATTTAATTATACTTCCATGTTACTATCTGTCATCTTGATCTTTGCTAAATGAAATGGAATTTCTCTTTTGTCCTTCAGTTATGTTCCACTCATTTTACTTTCACACATTTATTTTATTTCTTTTCAGATGGCCTCGAATAAAATCATTTGACCCTTTGGATATCACCACTTTGGAATTTGATGACTGCAGTCTCGATATCTCTCATGAATATGAAGTTTTAGAATCTGAAATTCAAAATGAAAGCGATACCGAGGGAGATTATGAATATGAATCTATTTCAAAAACCCTTGAACAATATGAGGAAAAACCCAGGCCGAACTTAGAGGAAACAGAAATCATTAATATTGGAACTAAGGCAGAGGTTAAAGAAGTCAAAGTTAGTATTCACTTGAACATGGAGCAAAGAAGAGAGATGATTGAGTTCTTAACTTTGTTTCAAGATGTGTTCGCATGGTCTTATGATGATATGCCAGGGATTTCTACAGACATTGTGGTCCACAGACTGCCTATCGATCCAAATATGTCACCAGTAAAACAGAAGCCCCGCAAGTTTAAACCAGACATGAGTCTCAAAATAAAAGAACAGATCGTTAAGCAACTGAATGCTAGGATTATCATAGTATCACACTACCCTATATGGCTTTCAAATCCTGTCCCAGTTCCTAAGAAGAGTGGAGAGGTGTTGTTGTGTGTTGATTACAGAGATTTGAACAGAACTAGCCCTAAAGATGACTTCCCTTTACCGAACATTCACATCCTTTTGGACAACACTGCTGGACATGAGATCGAATCCTTTGGAGACTGTTTCGCTGGGTATCATCAGATTTTGATGGCAGAGGATGACCGAGAGAAGACTGCTTTCGTCACACCTTGGGGGACTTTCTGCTACCGAGTCATGCCCTTTGGTTTGAAAAATGCAGGAACTACCAATCAGCGAACCATGACCACCCTGTTCCATGATATGATTCAAAGGAGATGGAGGTTTATGTTGATGACATCATCATCAAGTCCAAAAGGGTTGAAGATCATTTGATTGATTTGGGAAAACTGTTTGAGCGATTAAGGAAATACAATTTAAAGTTGAATCCTGCAAAGTGTGCCTTTGGGCCTCCCGCTGGTAAATTGTTAGGATTTATTGTCAGCAAGAAATGTATAGAAATAGATCCAGCAAAGATTAAGGCGATCCGAGATATGCCAACCCTGAAAACCCAGAAAGATGTGAAAAGCTTCCTAGGAAAGATCAACGTCATTGGTAGATTCATAACACAGCTAACATCTACGTGTGAACCCCTGTTTAAGTTGTTAAAGAAAAATGCACCGATGGACTGGAATGAAGACTGTCAACAAGGCTTCGATAAGATCAAGAATTATTTGCTTCATCCCCTAGTCCTAGTACCACCAACGCCAGGGAAGCCTCTGATAATGTATTTATCTATGCTCGATGAAGCCGTGGGGTGTGTTTTGGGACAACACGATGAATCTGGAAAGAAGGAGAGAGCCATCTACTACTTGAGTAAAACGTTCACCACCTATGAAGCTAACTACTCTTTTCTCGAGAGGAGTTGTTGTGCTTTAGCATGGGCAGCTCAAAGTTAAGACATTACACCTTTCGGTCCACACCACTTATCTCATCTCCGTTCGACCCCAGAGAAGTATTTGTTGGAGAAGCCGATGCGGGGCCGTATGGCTAAGTGGCAGATGATGTTATCTGAATTTGATAGTCTTTACCACACAAAAGGCAATTAAAGGGCAAGCAATAGCCGATCACTTGGCAAAGAACCCAATAGAAGATAACTACCAGCCCTTGCACACCTATTTTTCTGATGAAGAGATCTTGTTTGTCGGTACTGTGGAAGATATGGATGAGCAATATCAAGGATGGATGTTATTTTTAGATGGTGCTTCAAATTCTTTCGGGATCGGAATCGGGGCCGTACTTGTGTCGCCAGAGGGAAAGCATTATCCTGCCGCAGCTAAACTACAATTTCCTTGTACTAACAACATGGCTGAATATGAAGCTTGCATGTTCGGATTAAAGATGGCATTAGATATGGACATCAAAGATTTGATAGTATTCAGTGATTCAGACTTACTTGTGCATCAAACTCTCAACTGGGTGACGGGATTGAAGATCATACCGTATCACTGCAGCTTACTCGATTTGATCAAGAGGTTTAGAGAGTTGGAGCTTAGACATGTCCCTCGCACTCGCATAATGTCTTTGCCGGCCTTGGCTACTTTGTCTTGATGATTCAACATCCGGATGAACTAGTGATCGAAGCCTATCTGATCCAACTCCAAGAGAAGCACGTTGCACGGTCACGAGAGGAACTTCGGCGGTCATCCTTGGTACCATGACATCAAAGAATTCATCAAAACCGAGTTTATCCTACGGAGGCGATTGTCGCGAAGGGTTTTCTCGTTGGATATCTTCAAAGTTTTCTTAAATGGGGAGGTGCTTTACAAGAAAACGTCTGACCTAGGACTTTTGAGGTGTGTTGATAAAGAAGAAGCTAATTACCTGATGAAGGAAGTACATAGCGGTGTTTGTGGGTCACACATGAGCGGGCAGCTAAGAAGATCATGAAACGGGTTATTTTGGCTTACTATGGAGCATGGTGTAAATTTTGCTCGAAAGTGTGTCAAATGCCAATTGCATGGTGATGTTATACATGCCCTCTGAGCGCATAGTACCACCGCTCCTTGGCCATGTTCGATGTGGGGAATGGACGTAATTGGAGCTATTGATCCTCCTGTTTCGAATGAGCACCGTTTTATTCTAGTGGCTATTGCATATTTTACTAAATGGTGGAAGCTACATCTTACAAGCACGTGACTAAGAAGGTAGTAGCAGATTTCATGAAAAATAATATCATCTGTCGTTTTGGAGTGCCAGAAACTTTGATCACGGATAATGCCAAGAACCTCAACAACGACATGGTCAACGGTCTGTGTGAACAGTTAAAAATCAAACACCGAAATTCAGCTATTTATAGACCTCAGATGAATGGAGCCGTGGAAGCTGCAAATAAGAATTTGAAGAAGATCATCCGCAAAATGGCGAAACCATTGGCATGAAAAGTTACCTTTGCCTTGATGGCATATAAGACTGCAATCCGAACTTCTACTGGGGCAACACCTTACTCTCTCATGTATGGGATGGAAGCGGTATTACCTACTGAAATTGAAATCCCATCTTTGCGCATTCTAATGGAAGCTCAGTTGGAAGAAACTGAATGGACCAAGCAACGTCACGAGCAACTGTCTTTGATCGATGAAAGAAGGTTGAATGCCATTTGTCATGGGCAATGTTACCAGCAGAGGATGGCTCGGGCTTATAACATGAAAGTTAGACCTCGTAGGTTCAAAGTGGGGGACAAGGTTTTGAAACGAATCCTTCCGATACAAGAAGAGGCTAAGGGGAAATTCGCTCCGAATTGGCAAGGGCCGTTCACTATTCAAAAGGTGCTACCTGGAGGAGCATTGGTTCTCATGGAGATGGATGGACAGATTTTTCCTCAACCAATTAATTCAGACATGTGTAAAAGATTTTTCATATGATTGAGCAAAGTTTTCTTTAGAAATTGCCGCAAAAGGGTGGTCTAAAAAGCCAACATTCTTTTCCTTTTCGTTTAAACACTTCAACCCCCAGTTTTCTTATTTGAGTCTATAAAAGAACAGTTAATTATTTAGCAAAACCCCCTGAGAATCGCAAACTGGGGCAATTTTTATTTAAAAAAAAGAGAAAAAAATAGAAAGAGAGAGAGAGAGAGACCCTTGCTTAAAACTAAACCGGGGCAAATTTTTTACAAAAAATTTGCATTCAAGTTTAAACCTGCCCCTACACCACACTCAAACCCCTTGCAAAAGCCTAGTGTTATAGACCTCCACCTTTTTGCAAAAATTTCTGAAAGGAACTTTCTCAACCAAAAGGCAAATGATGCAAATACATTCCCTCTGAATTTTGTCAGAAGGGATTGTCTCACTGATGCCACCATTTTAATAAACATGTTTAAATTGACAAAATTGGGGATTAATTCTGTCTATTTCATTATGCTACCTTATCAGTCAACTTCAGCACAAATCTGAAAGGGTATAAAGGCAAGTTTTGAAAAGCAGCAGTACAAGCAGAAAGGAAAAGTTCATGGGACAAAGGAAGCCGGTGATTATGTTTTATCAGGGTTTACCTTATATCAAACACTCCCTTGCCGTTAGTAAATTTCAAGGAAACAATATCCAAAGGGGTCAAGTACGACGCTTTTGTTTTAAATAGTTTTCCTGACGTTTGGCTATTATCGATTTAAAATACCATATTTAGCATTCACTCTATGGTTATGATGTCGTTTTAAAATAAATTTTTTTCCTTTGCACAAATTTTTGCACATATTTTCATTAAAATGGCACTTTCATCAAAGGACAATCCTCTTAGATTACCATGAAGGTATGGGTGATATGGGTTCAGAAGCAAGCGGAACGACAGAACAGATCTGCACCGGTAAAACAAAAAGAATTCAACTGACACCGCTCATCGACGTCCAAGAACTCATGTTTACGGGATGCTCGAGATAAAAGGGTCAAACGGTGGCGGCGTTATTATTACTTTTCACCATTTCTTTTCTTTTGCACAGAAGTAGGGACAAGTGACTGATCGGTCCAATCGAGGAGACTAGCTTTATTTTGAGTAAATGTTTAGAATGTATGATTAAATCATTTTGAAAATTGATTAATTGCAAAATCGAGCAAGGACAAGTGCCTTTTCGGAAAAATTTGGAAATGGGGTTTCATACGCACACTACTAGGTGTTATAGCCCGTGGTTCTTTACAAATTCTTTTTTCTGAGACGTGGCGTGCCTCGACATTCAGCCGCCTGAGTAGCCACCGGAGGCGATGGTGGAGCTGAGGGGGACGATAGATCCGCCCCCTGATTTGCAGTTTATTCCATTCTTGCTTTATTTCTCTTTTTATGTTTGATCTTGTGTTCTAATTTTTTTTTTTAGACATAGGTTTAACTGTTAGAAATGCTTTCGGTTAAATTGCTTGCATCAGGATGTGTATATTTGTTTAAATTTAATTTTTATGTGCTTATATGTGTTGAATGTGTTTTGAAAGAAATTGGGTTACTGGCAGGGAGTTTTCATCCAGTTATAGGGGAAACTCTGCCGAAAAAAAAAATTATCTGAATTACACATTTGCCCCACAAATTGCTTTGTTTTTCAAAATTTGATTCAAAAAGGGTGCAAATGTCCAATTTTGGTTGCAATTGTTTTCATCTTTCTGAAATAAAGCCCGTGCGATTTGAAAAATCCATTTTTCATTTTACTCAGAAATAATTGTTATGTGATTAAGACATAGGCATTTTAGAAAATATGTTTTGTAAAATAGGGAAAATTATGCCTCAGTTTTTTTTCTATTGAATGAGATTTCTTCTTTTATTGGATTTTGCAAGAAAATGATTGATATAGTTGGCAAATGATCATTTTTCAATTGATATGCTATAAAAAAAAGAAGAAAAAAAAAAGAAAAAAAAAGAAAAAAAAGGAAAAGAAAAATCTGCAAAGTGAGAACCAAAGTTCTACTCCAATGATTCTAGTACTAAGTAACCGGAGGTTTAGCATCTACAAATATTAACTTTCGCGTAAAACGGTGCTTGAATTACTAGTATGCAAAGCAGTTCGAACAAGTAAAATGTTGAGTAACCGAGAATTTTCACCTAAAAGTGTTAGTTTTCGCGTCAAAAGATATTTTTATTATTTGAGCAAGAAGGCATATGTCGAGTAACCGGGAGTCTTCACCTAAAAGTGTTGATTTTCGCGTCAAAAGGCATTATTGCAATTTGAATAAGAAGATGTATTTCAGTAAATCCTTTTTAGCAGTAAAATTTGAAAAAAAAAACTGTGGAAAAGACGAGCTTGAATTGACTATATGAGTCGTTTGATTGCAAAATTTGGTGAAAGTGAGAAATCAAGCTTGAATTGTTAAAATTGAGGTATAATTGTCTCTCTTTTACTTGATATTATGAGTACTTGATGCAAATTGAATAATTGCATAATAATGTTTTGCCTGGTTTATGAGGATTTGGATTTCCAATATCGCATGGTTTATTTCAATCCCATAACTTGTTTTTGATGAATACTTCCTGCCATTTGAGTACAAGCAATGTTTCGTGAACATAAGTATCTCATGAATGCATTTATCGCATGCTTCTGATACGTTTTACTCATTTTAGTGGCTAACAGTTGTGATCCCAAGAGAATTTGCATCTAAAAAAGGAAAAAAAATTGAATTTCCATAGACTAATTGGTTAATATTTCATGACTTCTGTAGGATTAACGATCCATTTGACACTGGGGCAATTTTGTTTTGAGGAAAGTGCTCCCCAATTTTGGATAATAGATTAAAAAAAATTTATTTTGCCGGAAAAGGTTTGCAGATCAAGAAGATGGCAACATATGTGTATTTATTTCAACTCTGGAGAGGAAAGGTTTCAGTCATACTCTTCAAATTTTTAAAATCCATCAATTCTTGAAAAAAAAAAGAAGAAGAAGAAGAAGAGAGAAGTCACTGTTCCTATCAATCACTTCCTTTTCAAAACAAGAAAATCAAAAATCAGAAATGCAACATTTCACTGAGTGCATCATTACTTGCATTTTACATTTACCATGTTCGAACAGCTTGTGTTTTATTTTTAAAAGTCGGCAATCAATTTCATTTCAATTTATGTTTTCATCTCTCCCACTAGTGTCTAGATTTGGGTCTAATCCCACCAGACAATTTAGACCTAGAGCATATTTCATTTTCCCATCTAGTCATTCGGGCTTGGGTCCAATCCTCTTGAATAGTCTAAATTTGGTAAAACAATTTAAATTTGTTGGTTCTTTGTCTCAACCTCCAGCACCCTTCCCCCTGCTTCAATTTAAATTTGTTGGTTCTTTGTCTCAACCTCCATGAGGCACCTTCTATCCCCTGCTTCAATTTAAATTTACGTTGGTTCTTGTCTCACCCTTCTATCCCTGCTTCAATTTAAATTTCTGTTGGTTCTGTCTCGACCTCAGCAGAACACCCTTTATCCCCTACTTCAATTTAAATTTCTGTTGGTGAGTCTCTGCCTCACTCTTTTACCTCCCCTTCTTGATATTTTAAATTTCTGTTGGTGAGTCTCAACCTCCGCCGAGCACCCTTCTATCTCCCATTCTTGATATTTTAAATTTCTGTTAGTGAGTCTCAGCTTCCGCCGGGCACCCTTCTATCCTCTTTCTTAATATTTTAAATTCCTGTTGGTGAGTCTCAACCTCTGCCGGGCACCCTTCTACCTCCTCTTCTTGATATTTTAAATTTCTGTTGGTGAATCTCAGCGTCCACCGCGCACCCTTCTATCTCCCATTCTCAAATTACATTCTTGTTGAAATTTTCAAAAAAAAAAAAAATTCAGTACTCATTTCATCGCAGTTCATTTGCATTTGAACTACGTTTGACCTGATTCTCATGGCGAGATACGTAGGCAACTCTATACGAGTTCGGTCACATTATGCTTTTCAAAGATAACTACACATCTTTTCAAATAATAAAGAGATTAGGAAAGAAGAAATGCTTATTCAAAGAAAGAAACACATTCTCCAAAATGCATCCTCTTCATTGCCATCAAAAAGTGTGCTTCAAGATTTTCTCCAAGAAAATTGAATAAAACTATGTCTATTTTGCTAGAGAGGAAAAAAGGCTCTCTCCCTTCTCTCTCTCTCTCTCTCCTCTCTTTTTGTTTTCTACAAGACCTATTATATCTCTCCCTAATTGTCTAGAAAAATCATTAGTCCTAAAAAGGTACAAAGATGTTTGTTCATTTCACTTTCACCTAAACAGTTGTCTTCTAACCAAAATTTCCTCTGAAGAAAAGTAAAAAAATCAAGTGTGAAATCAGCACCACTTGTTCTGCAAATTGCAAAATCGAAGTAGGATTCGAGACCTTGATCCGAGGTCGAATTGGTTCCATAGCCCCTTGGATCCAAATCCCCTATATTTTATTTTTTACAGCCGAGTACCCGATCCAGAACTTGTTATACTAGATCTAAGGTCAGATCGATCCTCTAAGATCAAAAGTGTATTCGAGGTCTTGATCTGTAGGGTGCATAGTCGATCCGAGCTCAAATTGACCTCCCCTATTTTTTTTTCTATTTGAGCACCATTTCGATTCTTTAATATTTCCTTGAAATTCAAACTTCCTTGGATGAAATTCAACTGAAGTGTTTTCTCCAATCAATTCGCAAACATGAACAAAGCTCCAAATCCTACAAGAACAATATCAGTTTGCATATTTGTAGACACCAAATTTTGACTATTTCAATTGTTTTCTTATGTTTTTATCTATTAATATTTAGTTATTTATTTTTGAATATTCTAACACATTTTTCTTATTTTTGTAGGTTTTTCTTAAAAAAAAAAGTCAAAACGCGGACGATTCGGATCGGTCCAGCGTAACGATCGAGCGAAAAAAATACGCGCCCATTTTTTTCCAGCTATTTTTCTCCTCATTTCCAGCTGTATTTTCTGCACCTTGAGCATCAAGAAACCTATTTAGATAATACTCAACTCACCCTTAATCCCTTAACAATTCATCTAACGTTCGAAATCAACCCACCTCACCCCAAACTATCCAAACCCTTCATGCTAGGTTTTTGTGGCTATAAATAGCTTATGAGAGGGTTTTCTGAGGAGGGGGTTTTTTGGACTGAGAGAAGATTCTTAGGAAAAAGGCTGAGAAAAGAAAAGACAGAAAAACGAGAGGAAAATAGGAGAAAAGAAAAGAAAAAAAAGGATTCTAGGGTTTTGCTTTGGGAAGAGAAGGAAACCATTTTCAAATCCGGAACTTTCCCTTTTTGAGATCAAGAGGCTCGGGTGATTCCCTTTCTCATCCCTATTTTTTTGAACGTGAATCTTGCTGAAAATGTGACCTTTTGGTGGAACCAAGGTCTTGACTATGTTTTTTTTTATGTTTTATAATAGTTGATGATGTTTATTTGTTGTTATATGAGTATGTTACGTTTAGATAGCCTTGGTAAGGCTAATAGATTTGTTTTTACGTTTAAAATCAGACGTTTGTTGTTGAAGTGATGATTCTGTTGGGTTTTCTGCAAAAATTTCTGGAAAAATGTTCTTCACGCTTTGAAGATGTGAAGAAACGCGGGGTTCTTACGCGAGATGATCCGTGTAACCCTCCGCGTTTCTATTTGAATGTTTGAAGATGTGAAAAAACGCAGAGTTCTTACGCGGATCTACCCGCGTAACGTCCCGCGTTTCTATTCTGATAGTTTCTTTTCTCCCCTTTTCTTCCTATTTGATGATGTTGATGCTTAAGATTTGGCCTTTTTCGGTTTTAGCTTGTTTTGACATGATCTGAATGATGATGTTTAATACTTTAAATAGATCCCCTTGCCTCTGAAGGTTTTGTTTGTGTTATTGCAAAAGCGGAAGCAATCTTCGATTTTTGAAGGGGAAGAGACCTTGATAGTTCTGGTGAGTCCGCATTTTCCGCGTTCCTCCCGAACTTTGATTTTTGCTTGTAACGCGGACTAGGTTGCGCGGACTCGATCCTCGTAACCATCCGCGTAACCTCTCTGTTTCTGTATTCTGTTGCTATTTTGTACTCTTTTGTTCCAGAAACTTTCTGTAGTGTTCATGTCTTCCAGTCTCGTCCAATTTTCTTGCATAATCTGTTTTGCTACCTTTTCTTTGAATTTTTTGATTGATTTTTCCTTTAAATGGGTACCTTGATCCCTTTTGTTGATATTGAGTCTTAGATAACCATTCCCCTCATTTAAGAATTCAATTAAGGCATCACATCAAGGGATGGTAACTTCTTTCTCCTATTATGTGCTCTTATGTGTTTTTGCATGATCTTCCATGTTTTAAATTAAGTTTTTCTTCGCTTTTATTCATGCCTAGTCTTTATTTACGTCATTTAATTTTTGAGTAAATCATTTGAAGGCCTTGGATGCCAAGTTGTAATAGATAGGTTTAATTTTGCAAAAAGTGCATTTATTCTAGAAAATGTAATAGTTAGATTATTATTCCGAATTTTTTCCCTTAGAATGTATTTAGATTCCCTCAATGTAATAATTAGGTTTTATATGCTTATTTTTGCATGCTTGCATGTTTATGTGTTTACTTGCTTTCCTAGGGTCTTGCATCTAGATATTATGCCTATGTGTTATGTGTTTATGTGTTTTATGTGTTTATTCGCTTTATTATCATGTCTACATGTTTATTGTGTAAATGTATTGACGTCACCACACTAGTCCAACGCTAGTTGTGGCCTTTCCTTTCGATTTCTCACTAATCCAATGTTAGTGAGAACTTTTTGACGAGGGCTAGTCCAATGCTAGACCCTTAAATGCCGTTCATGCATTAGATACAAATTTCACACGCTTTTCACTTTTAGAGTTTCTTTCCCATTTTTGCATGTTATTATTCTCCCGTCCCGTATGCGAAACATGTCATTTAGTTTTCTTTTTCATCAAAAAATAGATTAGTGCATTTAAGACATTACCCTTTAAATTAGGGAAAAGAGCGAGTATGGCTTCTTAGCCTTAGCACGCTTTTATTTCCTTCTATGAAAAGGAAGATTTAAAGTCACGAACTTAGTCCCCCGCACCCATTATGTTGCATTATCCCTCTTTAGGACATACATATGCATTATTCTATCAAAATCATTCTTTAAAAGTCAAGTTTCTTCTTCATGTTTTAGCAATTCAGAATCAAAATCCATTTTCCTTAAAATTGCATCTTTTGGAAATTCAAGTTCCTCTTTGCACTTAAAATTGATCTTTTCAAAAATCCAATTTCTTTTCCCTTGAGATTTTATAAAATTGCATTTCTTTTGAAACCCTATTTTCCTGTTTGTTTGAGTCTCATCATTTGCATTTTTCGTGACCTCCTCGAGGGATCAAATTTAGATGACACAACTAATGTGATCAATTCCAATCAAACCTCAAGGAGACATTTTGCCCCTTCCCGACCCCAACATTAGGTTTAGGTTTTGCATCCATATAAATAACATCCAAATGTGATAAATTTTAAAGTTAGAATTAGGAAATTTTTAACTAAATCTTGCAACTAGTTTTGGCTAGGTTAGAAAGGTGCCTTAGAGACGAGTAACATCGAATCTTTGCCTTCCCTTCTTTCAACTGTGACCCCCGAACCTTTTTCTCTAGTTTTTCAAAGACCTGGAGTCGTCTAAAAAAGGGTTTTCTTAGTTTATGTTCATTAATTAAAATTTTTTGGTGACTTGGTACACCTAAGCTCCATACCAAGTGGCAACTCCAAACTTTTTCTAAAAACCCTTTTCTAGACTTTTGTTTTTGGGTCCAAATCGTCGCATTTTTGTAGTCCCATGACCCCTTTCTTTTTCAAAAATCAATTTTTAAAAAAACCTTTTTCAACTAAAAACCCGAAACGACGAGGGTTCTCATTCCCTTTTCCCTTTTCCAAAAAATGGGGCGCGACAATATTAATCCATTCAATTTGGCTCAATTGCTAGCAAATGTAACTTGGAGAATTTTTAATAAAAATAACTTGAAACACTTAATTAGAGTTCGAAAATACCATAAAAATAATACTAAATAACACACTAATTATAGGTAAAATAAACTCTTATCAGCTACAGAACTAAAGCAAGGTAAATCATGATAATTAAGAGTGATAGGCCATAAAAGATTACTAGTCATGTATATCTTAGCTATTAGTCCCAAATGATCATCAATAATAGTACCAATGCCATATTTAAACCACAAAGTATATCCCTTCTCAGAAAGTTGCCCAAGACTTAGCAAGTTATCATAAAGGCTCGACACATAAAATACGTCAAAGATATAATTAGATTTGTCATTCTTCAAAGTAATTCCAATTTTTCCTTTTCCAAGCATAGGCACCTTTTCATTGTTGCTAAATTTAACAAAAGTTATAAAAGTCTCATCCAAATTAGTAAATATATTTTTATCACCACAAATATGATTACTGCAGTTAGAATCCAAAAAATAAATATTTTTCTTATTTTCTTCTATCCCTGAGTTAGAAAATAAAATTGTTTCATCTTTTTTACCATTATTCTCTTCTATATTAGCATGCCCAACTTTACTGTTAGAATTGTACCAATACTCATTCTTATAATGACCAATTTTCTTACAATTATGGCACTAAATATTACATCTGCAAGAATTATTATTATTTTCTTGCTCAATATTGGGATAAGTGTTACCTCTCTACCATAGCCTCTAAAATTGCCTCTATCATAGCCACATCCTCTTTCTCTGAAATTTGATTTTACTGATTTGATGCCTCGCCTCTCTACTTTTTAGCTGTTTGCACCTGCAACACCTTTTCCTCCTTTTCTTTTTCTGCACCACCTCCTAACTTCCCATTAATCCTCTATTCATAAAAAGTTACTGAACCATGCAAATCTTTAAAGGTCATAGATGAGAGATCTTTTGTCTTCTGAGTCATAGCTACCATATGCAAATCTTTAAAGGTCATAGATGAGAGATCTTTTGTCTCCTGAGTCATAGCTGCCATATAATCAAATTTCATGAGTAAAGTATTGAGGGCTTTTTCTATTAGCACCTCATCGCTAAGAACATGACCATTAAGCCCCATCTCGTTTTTGATATCAGTCAACCTGAAAAAATATGAATCTATAGTTTCTGATTTTTCCATGGTGATCAACTTAAATTTTCTCTTCAATAACAATAGATTATTTCTCTGGACTTTGTCAATACCTTTATATATTTTCTTCAAAATATCTCAAGTCTGTTTTGCAGTCTTGGCCTTAGCAATTTTTCTAAAAACTAACAGATCAATTGCCCAATGGATTTGAGACAATGCCATACTTTCTTGTCTCTTGATGCTAGCTTCGGCATCTACAGCAATTTCTTGGTATACAAAATCAAGCAAACCACATGTCCTAAGATGTATTTTCATCTAAATTCTTCAAAAAGTATAATCTTTTCTTCCTGTGAATTTTGGTACTATACAAGTAATATTTATTGACATAATTGATGTAGATAGTATAGAATTGATGTTGATGGTGTAGACATATTTTCTTACAAACCTAGCTCTGGATACTAAGATGTAGGTCCATAAAACATTTAATCAAACAAATCCCACAAACTATGATTCAATGAAACGAAGCAAATTGAGACTAATCGACAATCTCATAAACAACAAGCAAGGAAGAAGCCAAACAACTTCCCAAGTCAGGAAGGCAAAAAGCATGAAGAAACAAAACTGGGAGGAATTTTATTTTTTTTCACCTCTATTTCTTACATTCACGGAAAGTAGAGATGTGGTCTTTCTATAGACAATAGCAACACAAATCCAAATCAACAACGGAAAAGATTCACCTAACACTAAGAGTGAATGGTTAGAATGGTCACTAAACTATTCAAAATGGCATGAGTTGATCACCAAACTTTTTTGTAGCCAAAAAAAGTTACTCAACTTCCCAAAATAAGCCTTTAAAATCATTTTAACCAATTCAACAGGTAAACCGATCCAAAAAAAAATAAAAAACAAACTTTACATGCTATTGTAGGTTTTCAAGTGTAAAATTGTCATATTTTGATTAACACAATTTTGCTTCAAGAAAAATTAAATTTTAGGGGTTAATCTGTATTTTGGCAAAACTTCAGAAGATGTAAATGCAATTAATATAAAAAAGAAAACCAACACATCATCTTCCTCCTTTTCCTCCTCCTCCTCCACCTCTGTGACCCACCACCAACTATTGCATAATCCCACCACTGCACCCCCTCTCCTTCCCTCCTATCCCCTTCTCTTCCCTATCCCTCTCCCCTTCCCTCCTTTTCTCATGTCCAAATTTGAATTCAAGATATCAATCTGGTGGAACCATCATAACTAGATAATGAAGAAATCATAACCTAAGTAAAGAGGAGAAGTAAAAATCCATCTCGTGGTTGCTTCATTCTATCAAACTAAAACTATAAAACAGCAAAGAGAAAAGTTAGATCTACCAAAAAGTCAGGCAAAGAGTGACATATCATCAGGCAAAAAGGAAGGATCGACACCATGGCAGCAAGCCTAGGTTTAATTGAGCATGGAGAGCCTATTTCAAATAATGCCATTAGGGGTTTGCCTGGTTAAATTACGAGACCTTAGGATCCATGCCTGATTTACGACTCAAAGAGAAAGATAGACATCATCACACCCTCATGTCAAGCAAGATGACAAAGAAGTTATGGGACCCATTTCAAATAAAGCCTCTATATTCTTTGGTTTGACTAAAAAAAAGGTAGAGAAGAAGACAATGATGGTAGCATTGATTATCTTGAGCGAAAGAGTGAAATGATGATAATGATAAAGCATTGTGACTATTAAGGGAGAAGAGAAGGAAATGGTAGGAAAGGTATTGGAGGGGGAAGAGGAGAGGTCGTAGTGGCAAGAAGATGGTATAGGGTGCTATTATGATGAGAATAGAGAAGAAAGCAAGGCGGCATTATTTGGACATTCTTATCCTTGAAAACTTGCAAGTCCAGTTAATTTAGTAGAAAGTGATTCTAAAGAGTCGTTTTAGTGAGTTGAATAACATTTTTTGTCACAAAAAAAGTTTAATGACCAACTCATGTCATTTTGGATAGTTGAGTGACCATTTTAGCTGTCACTCACTAATTAGACTTATCTGCTAGTTTTCTAATTAATAAATCTAATAATACTTGGTTTAATATTCTACAGTAGTATTGTTTTTGTCATTGTGCCTGTTGCCTAATTGGCCTGTCTGTTTGCATATAGTCTATTAGACAGTAATTGTCAGCGTCAATATGCATGTGCCTGTTTGCATAGTCTACTAGGACATTGAATTGCTTTGAATAAGAAAACGGTGACACAGTTATTATAAGCAAGTTGCACAATCTTTCTTGGCCTGTATGCTGGCTAACCTTTCGTTCTGATATAAATATAATGTCGTTTACAACTTCACATTTCCATATGTGGCATGCAATAATGTTTCGCAGCCTCTCTATTTCATAGCATATATGGCATCTTTTGGATGTAAAATGCCATTGAATTAGGTCGATACTGACAGAGTAAGGAACTAGGTCGGCATGGGAAGTCCCATATGTTATGTGGCAGGTACAAAATGTGTTTGATTGGTTTCTGATTTTTGAGTTTTACAGGTTTGAATTTTAATCTTTTGTATTGTAACTATGGCAGTTTTTAAATTTGGTTTGAAGCCAAATCGATTTTCTTTTTCTTTTATTTGCTTTTAACATCCTAGTGACTTTACAAATGACAAGCAATGATATACAGTTACGAGCTTCAGCAATACAATGTGATCTTCATAAAGTTGATCTTTACGAGTGTTGCGACAATCTTGAGTATATAAGCAGTGATTTCAAATCTAGAGTTTAATCATACTCTAACAACTTTATAGCATGCGGCTTCTCATTCAATTCTTTTGAATTTATTAGAT
Source organism: Gardenia jasminoides (assembly GCA_013103745.1). Taxonomy (NCBI): domain Eukaryota; kingdom Viridiplantae; phylum Streptophyta; class Magnoliopsida; order Gentianales; family Rubiaceae; genus Gardenia; species Gardenia jasminoides. Next base: position 4,873,545 of record CM023097.1, on the reverse strand, counting down.
CTCTTTGCGTGTTTGAGAATTCCCTTCCTTCTTCCACTCCATCATAATAGTGATTAGGACAACTTAGTTTAATTGAACACTTTCCATCTTTAAGTTGTACTGCATGCAATTAATTGGGTTCCGGATCTAAATATGGAAAGCAATCGGCAGGATCGGCCTGAAATTTATGTATACACTTGATCTCAACTACCTCACTATTCTGGGATTTGAAATGCTCCCAGAAAATCTATGAGCTTCAGCGAATTGGCCATGGTGGAAAACGATCCACGTTATTCCTGGTCCCTTTTACTGGATAAGAATGCGAAGTTTCATTTCCTGTTGCTTTCAACAAGAAAGTATCGTACAATTTTGTAGAGAAAGAAATAAAATGTCGAATTCCCTTTGATCTGAAAATTAATGGCTTTAGCTGCGAGTTAGTTGATTAGTGTAATAATGATGTTGAGGTCCTCGGGAAGTATTATGTATAGAAAAATCTATATTGTTTTATATATTGGATTAACGCGGAATAGGCTTATCCATTTCTCTTGTATAAAAGTAAAGTTGAATTGAGAAAATAATTAAATGAATAAGAAATAATAAACGTGAGTGCGTAACAGGTAGTTGAAAAATTCCACATACATGTATCATGATTTTTAAATATTAATTATTCTGCATGGAATATTTATTAAAAAATAAAGTAAATGTAGTTAGAAATTGATTTTTTTTTCCTCCCTCTCACCCACCCCAGCATGTATCGGTGGTTTTAATCTGATCATCTATAATTTGGAACTTAATCCATTGGGTAGAAAAATAAGTAGAAGTTTGGCTCTAAAAGTTCAATATTCAGCTACAAGTTTGGATTTAAATTTTCATTCTTCAGCTTTTTCTGAAGCCTGTGATGTTAATCCTCCAAAGTATCGGGTTTCAGTTATCATTGATTGTCAAACATTTATATGATCCTATCATGTATCCAAGGCATCAGATTCAAACCAGAGTAGTTCTGCAATTGAAATTTGAATTGCGTAGTTTTTTCATAATAACTATCATATTTTACGTAATTTACTAAATAACCACCCCAAATTCCAGACAGCGTATGTGTAAACCATAAAACGTTAGGGTATATTATTGGATTGGATTCGTTAATTAAGATTTTGGAAAAATAGAGAAGGGAAATTGGAATTCGAGCATGAGGTTTGAATTTCACTTTGTCGAATTTCTTCCATATAAATATACTATAGATTCCTTTACATGGTCCCCAAGAATGAACGACAGGGCTCAAGTTTAGGGGGAAAAAAATAAAAGGAAAGAATTGTAGTGATTTATCTATCAGAACACAAGTGAGAAATTTCTTGTACTTTTCAAATTTATTGATAATTTTTTAGATATATTATATCTGTTAAATTGCATATGTATAATTTGTAATACATGTTTACCCTACCATTAGGATAGTGATATAAATCAAATCATATTGGACAATTTTCAACAATCTGTTAATAAAATTTTCTTTTATCAAGAAAAAAAGGGGAAAATAAAAGAAAAATAGATGATGAAATATAGAAGAGAAATATGGAAGCTTAATAAGCGCTCATAACCAACAATACATGTATGAAAAAAAAATCTTCATGCAGCTTGCAGATTGTTTTTCACATTTGGTAGCAATTTTTGTACCTTATTCCATATCTAATTTTTATTCAGAGTCGGTAATTTGGTATCTCCAAATCAAGAGAACATCAACACCTGTAGTCCACACAATCAAACAATCGAACAAGATTGATATTAACAAGGAAAGATCGTTAGATCTCAACATCCAACACTAAGCACCACTGCATTTGCATTCATTGTCATTCTTCAATTCTTCAGATGACACTGGAGTGTTACGAGTATAGAATGTCAAAAGTGCAAATCTGCAGATGGAGCGGAATAGGAATTAACGTACAAGTACAGCATCCACGGACGGCGCAGTCCGAATTAGAGCCCAAGGATGAGCACATCCTGCTCTTCATCCGCTCGAGAGCAGTCGTCTTGCCAGTACTTGATTACCAGCTTTAACTCCAGGAATTCCAAGCATTTCCTGAAATGGAGCGACTGTGGAGAAACAGAACAGTGATTGTCAGGCTTGAATTGGTGATAGCTGTCTGTTTGGATTTATGCAATTTTATATGTACAATATTCTATATTTGATTTGATTGATGTATAATTTCACTTGTCAAATTGGACCTGTTTGAAAATTCAACGTAATGCTAAAATTTAATTCATTCATAATTTTTTGAATTCATCATATTTCATCATATTTTTTGGCAGATTTTGCATAAAAGGTTAAACTATGTGTCAATTTGTTAGCTTCTCTTGAAACCCAATTTAAATTGACACAAACTTGATCTAATTAAGATAGGCGAGCATCATCGATTACAGGACCTATATCAGAAAAATTGTCCTCTTTATTTTTAAGAAGCTGGATAATGGATAAGGCATCCCCTTCAAGTATAAATGGATCATACATATTACACTTCTCACACATATAACATTCTCACGTGCATGCTCTTGCATAAAGTTTGCCTCGTTCTGTTCGACACACACACACATACACATGCAAACACAAGCTTAAATGCTATCTTTTTATTGTTTAATTATTTTTCTCACAGAAAATATTTTTCTCACAAAAAATATTTTTCGTTCTCTCCAAATATACAATAAAAGACAATTTTTGAAATTATAATATTTGTATGATATTTCACTTTGGTGATATAATTCATCTAATTATCCAACACATATAACTTTATCAATTTAGCAACTTAATATTTTCAACACTTAAATTTTAAATTTCAAAATTCAGATTTCAAATTTTAGTTTTATCAAATAGGACTCATAAATTTTATTTTTAACCTAGAAGAAATTTGATTTGTCAAATTTTTGTGTGATTATGTGTCTAATCCTCAACTTACAATATAGTACATGCATGCTCCAATTCCAGTTCTAGTTGTGAGTGTATATATCATCCTCTCCAAAAAGCTACTGTAAGTTTAAAAACGTGTATATATATATATTATAACTGGAAGAATGTGTTACTCTATCCGTATCATATGCAATATTAAGTAAACTGAACCATGCATGATAGATATTAACAAAAGATAAGAGCTAGCTTATACTAAAGATAATAGCTAGATTCTCGGATATGGGATTCAATATGCCCCCTCAAGCTGAAGGTCGAGCCTATTGAGCACCTTAAACTTGTCTCACAAAAGCTCAAACCTAGGAGCAAATAAATTTTTTGTGAAATATCTGCAATTTGATCGCTGGTATGAATGAACTGTGTAGTGACGTTATAAATGGTGAGCTACTTTATCATGAACAAAATGACAGTCGACCACCACGTGCTTGGTTCTTGCATGAATAATAGGATTAGCCTATCAAGAACGTGTTACTCTATTGAAAAACTATATCACGCACAAAATGATAATCATGATAGATAATAACTAAAGACAAGAGCTAACCTAAATTAAAGACAATAACTTGCTGCCACAGGAGTTAGTTATGGGATTTAATACTGTATATCACCAATTAAATACAAGTTTATAGCATTGCTGAAGTTTTAGACTTCGCTTGTTGTATACTTCAGAAGTATAATTATATAAATAAAAGAAGATGCAGCATATGTGTTGAGACTTGAGAAAGTGAGAGAGAGAGATAACAAGAGGTTGCCACCCGGAAGAGAATGCAGAAATAAAGAAGCTTGGCTGAAGTTGACATATACCCGGGGTATTTGTTTTCTGATGGCTACCTAGCTAGAGCTACTGGTGATGAGTTGTGAACGAGTGTTTGGAGTGGTAGCAAAGGAGCAGAATTTTCAGAGTCGGACAGCAGAAATTACCCGATTATAGGGATATTTATTTTCTTATTATTTCTCAATTTTGCCACTAGGCCAAATCAAAGTTTTTGCCCAGAGGGAAATGATATCCACAGACCCTTATTTGATAATGATGCATTCTATGTGTGGATATCATACCCTAAAAGGCACAATGGTATCTGAAACCTAGAGTTGCAAACAAATCAAATCCAACCCTAATAGACGTCATATTATCTTAAGCTTAAGATCAACTTGAATCAATATGAACTCGATACTTAGGGTCCGTTTGATAACTCAATTCATCATTTAAATTTAATAGATTTAGATTTTAACACGTTCAGACCATTTGATAATCGAGAATAAAACATCTGAAGTAATTACGTGACACTGAACTTTTTAGACAAAACTTGCTCCTAAAATTAAGTGATAAACTATTCACTTATCACTTAATACTTAATGTGGTATACATTCAAATGTATCATATTTAGTACTAAACAATATAATTACTTAATATATTCATATTTCAATTTTCAGATTTCAATTTTCAAATTTCAGTTTTCAGTTTTCAGTTTTCAGACTTTAGTTTTATCAAACGCACCCTTCACTTCATGATTGATATAACCTCCTCTTATTCAGGTTGACGCATGACAAGTGTCTTCTGTGCATGTTATTCTGTGGGTTATTCTAGGTGTTTTTGATGCGTGTGAGTGGGTTTTGAGCTTACAAGTGCATATTTTGTCATGACATTGTATTTGAAGGGAATTTGTGAAAGTACTTGTTACTATGTGGGTTTACTTGTAAAAACTTCATTTTTTTTTCAGGTATTAAGGCATCAGTGGTACTTGTTTTGGTAACTGCTGTTTATCCCATAAATCTATGATAATCTCCGGAAATGAATTTTCATTTCTTAGTTTCCTTATTGGACTCGTAACTTCAGCTATCCATGCCCAAATTGCATTGTTAGCTCCCAGACACTTAAGCCAATTTTAGTCACAATTATTAAACTCTCAGCTTAAGGGCCCATTTGGGATTGCAGTATTTCATCTAAAAGTACTTTACCTAAATACCTAGTAGAGTTTTCAATAAAAGCACTCATTGCTTAAATGCTTTTAAGTATATTGTTTCGATACATAATTTATTAAGTACTTATTTTATTGGATAAGGTGTAATCTGAAACTTTTTAAATGTATTTATCTCTTAATTTAGTTCATAATCTAGGACAAAATGATTAAATTTAATGTTTTATTTTTTAAAGTATAAAAGTTGCTCTAAAAGCACCAAATTTGAGTTTTTGCTAAAATGATTTTCACACTAAAAGTTTCACTCCTAATTTTATGAAATGATATTTACAAAACACTTCAAGAATACTTTTGATACCCATGAGTGCTTTTTCTTATCAAAAGCATCGTAACCGCTAATGGGCCATGAGTCTATCAGCTCAACCAGCATATTCACTTACATGCCCCTCTTATAAGTTATAGGTCCCCCATAAATATGTGATTTTCCAAGTGCGGACAAATTCTCAAAGAAAACATTTTATATGAGCTCCCCTTTTTGCTCACATAATACTTGAAGCTGATAACAGGCCACTATACAATTAAATTAAGGTTTTTCTAACGGTCCAATGGGCATTCATTAACGTATTTAAATTTCACCTAACTTGTTATTTATATATAATACACTAACGATTATTATCTTTTCTTTTATTTATACACTTTTCTTAATTAATTTTATATTTTTAAAAAATTATAAAAATATGAGCTGGATTTGGCTGAAAATGTCTCAGCAGCGATTTCAATAGCAATCTCACCGGAATCTTCTGTCATTACATCTTCAGGCGACAGCTGCTGGTTCATCTTCATCAGGATCGACTTTGACAGACCGTCTTTTTGTACTATCTTATACCAGCTCTAGAAGACACCTCATGAAGTAATACAACTGTAGACACCAAATTTTGACTATTTTAATTGTTTCAATTGTTTTCTTATGTTTTTATCTATTAATATTTAGTTATTTATTTTTGAATATTCTAACACATTTTTCTTATTTTTGTAGGTTTTAAATAAAAAAAAAAGGGCGTAGAACTGAAACGCGGACCTGTTACGTGGATTAGTCCGCGTAACAGTCCGCGTAACCTAATCAGAGGCTAAAAAAAATACGCGCGCGATTTTTTCAGCCTTTTTCTCCTCATTTCCAGCTGTATTTTCTGTGACTTGAGCATCAAGAAACCTATTTAGTTAATCCCTAACTCACCCTTAATCCCTAACACCCCATCTAATGATCAAAAATCAACCAACAAACCCTAAATGCATCTAAGCCTTTGGTTGTAGGTTTTAATGCCTATAAATCACCCATGTTAGGGTTTTCTTAAAAAAAAAAAAAAAAAGAGAAGAGGGAGGCTGAGAGTGAGCAGAAAGAGAGAAGAAAGAAATTAGGAAGAAAAAGAAAAACGAAGGAGAATCAAAGAGAAAAAGAAAAAGAGAGAAAAGATAAAAACTAGGGTTTCCTTTTTTTTTTAGTGAAGATTTTTGGAATTTTGGTGATTCCTTTTCGTTCTTTTCAAGCCTCCGAATCAGGTAGTCTTCCTTTACTCTATCTATTATTTTTTTGGTCGAAAATTGTTGAAAATCAGACCTTTTGGTGGAACCAAGGTCTTAAAAGTGTTTTTTTTAAGTTTTATGACATTTGATGATGATTATTGGTTGTTATATGAGCATGTTGTGTTTATAAATCCTTGGTAAGGATCGTAGTCTTGTTTTGACGTTTAAAATCAGACGTTTGATGCTTCTGTGTTGATTTTATTGTGATTTCTGAAAAATTTCTAGAAAAATGTTCTTCACGTTTTGAAAATGTGAAGAAACGCGGGATACTTGCGCGGGTTACTTCGCGTAACATTCCGCGTTTCCTCTTGAATGTCTGAAGATGTGAAGAAAGCGAGTTCTTGCGCTTTCTGTAATGCCTTCGCGCCGCTTGAATATTTGAAGATGTGAAGAAACGCTGGTTGTTATGGCCGATCCGCGTAACCTCCCGCGTTTCTAGCATGACAGTTCTTCCCTTTCCCTTTTTTGTCTATTTGATGATGTTGATGCTTAAGATTTGGCCTTTTTCGGTTTTAGCTTGTTTTGACATGATCTGAATAATGATGTTTAATGCTTTAAATAGATCCCCTTACCTCTGAAGATTTTGTTTGTGTTATTGTCTGAAAAACTGGAAGCAATCTTCCTGATATTTTGAAGATGGGAAGACGCTGACCGCTATTGAGTCTTCCGGTCTGCGTTTCCCTGAACTTTACATTTTATGTAACGTGATTAGTTGCGCTCGTCGCTTTTACTCCGCGTAACCTCTCTCCTCGTTTGTTGCTATTTCCTGCTCTTTTGTTCCGAATCTTACTCTATTATTCGTATTTCCTAGTCTTGTCCATGTTGCTTGCAGAATCTGTTTTGATACTTTTTCTTTGAATTTTTGATTGATTTTTCCTTTAAATTGGTACCTTGATCCCTTTTGTTGACATTGAGTCTTAGATAACCATTCCCCTCATTTAAGGATTCAATTAAGGCATCACATCAAGGGATGGTAACTTCTTTCCCCTATTATGTGCTCTTATGTGTTTTTGCATGATCTTGCATGTTTTAAATTAAGTTTTCCTTTACTTTTATTCATGTCTAGTCTTTATTTATGTCATTTAATTTTTGGGTAAATCATTTGGAAGCCTTAGATGCCAAGTTGTAATAGACAGATTTAATTTTGCAAAAAGTGTATTTATTCTAGAAAATGTAATAGTTAGATTATTATTCCGAATTTTTTCCCCTTAGAATGTATTTAGGTTCCCCCAATGTAATAATTAGGTTTTATATGCTTATTTTGCATGCTTGCATATTTATGTGTTTACTTGCTTCCCTAGGGTCTTGCATCTAGATATTATACCTATGTGTTATGTGTTTATGTGTTTTATGTGTTTACTTGCTTTATTATCATGTCTACATGTTTATTGTGTAAATGTATTGACGTCACCATACTAGTCCAACGCTAGGTGTGGCATTTCCTTTCGATTTCTCACTAATCCAATGTTAGTGAGAACTTTTAGACGAGGGCTAGTCCAATGCTAGACCCTTAATGCCGTTCATGCATTAGATACAAATTTCACACACTTTTCACTTTTAGAGTTTCTTTTCCATTTTTGCATGTTACTATTCTCCCATCCCGTATGCGAAACATGTCATTTAGTTTTCTTTTTCGTCAAAAAATAGATTAGTGCCTTTAGAGCATTACCCTTTGAATTAGGGAAAAGAGCGAGTATGGCTTCCTAGCCTTAGCACGCTTTTATTTCCTTCTATAAAAAAGGAAGATTTGAAGTCACGAATTTAGTCCCCCACACCCATTATGTTGCATTATCCCTCTTTAGGACATACATGTGCATTAGTTTAAATTCTATCAAAATCATTCTTTAAAAATCAAGTTTCTCCTTCATGTTTTAGCAATTCAAAGTCAAAAATCCATTTTTCTTAAAATTGCATCTTTTGAAAATTCAAATTCTTCTTTGCACTTAAAATTGATCTTTTCAAAAATCCAATTTCTTTTCCCTTGAAGATTTTATAAAATTGCATTTCTTTTGAAAACCCTATTTTCCTGTTTGTTCGAGTCTCATCATTTGCATTTTTCGTGACCTCCTCGAGGGATCAAATTTGGATGACACAACTAATGTGATCAATTCCAATCAAACCTCAAGGAGACATTTTGCCCCTCTCGATCCAATATTAGGTTTAAGTTTTGCATCCATATAGATAACATCCAAATGTGATAAATTTTAAAGTTAGAATTAGAAAATTTTTAACTAAATCTTGCAACTAACTTTGGCTAGGTTAGAAGGGTGCCTTAGAGACGAGTAACATCGAATCTTTGCCTTCTCTTCTTTCAACCGTGACCCCCGAACCTTTTTCTCTAGTTTTTCAAAGACCTAGAGTCGTCTAAAAAAGGGTTTTCTTACTTTATTTTCATTAATTAAAATTTTTGGGTGACTTGGTACACCTAAACTCCATACCAAGTGGCGACTCCAAACTTTTCTAAAAAACTCTTTTCTAAACTTTTGTTTTTAGGTCCAAATCGTCGCATCTTTGTAGTCCCATGACCCATTTCTTTTTCAAAAATCAAAAATCAATTTTTTTAACTAAAGAATCTTTTTCTAACTAAAAACCCAAAACGACGAGGTGGTTTCTTCCCCTCTCCTTTCGAAAAAATGGGGCGCGACAACAACCATTGACGTAATTAACTAGAACAATAAGAAAAAATTAAACCTCAGGAAGGACATGAAGAGACAAATTCTTGCTCCTCTCTGCTTGAATATGTACATAATACATGGATTTTTCTATTGGTGTCCAAAGGCACTCTTAGCACTCTTTTTTCATTCCTTTGGATGTAAATTTAAAAGAAATGTATCTATTGACATAATAAACTAGATATCTTAATGAGTGCATGGAATTGGGATAGTTGTTAAGATACCTAAACTATACTAAATCTAACTAATGTCAATACGCCGTCCTATTTATTGCACTCTACATTTAGATACTTTTTCAAATTAGTTTCACTCGTACCAATAAATCTAACATTTGAAACCATTTTAACAAGTCTCAAACACTACAACAAAAAGGGCCTTTCCTGACACTTACAAGTGTCAGTATATAGAGTTTAAACTGACACTTTTCCTTTCCCGACACCTCGGATGTGTGTCGTGCCTTCCAATGTGGGGATAGCCTAATAGCATGCAAATGTGTCAGGCAAACATATCTATTATGGCACGTTCACTGCCAACACAAATACCTTGTATTGACAATCGCAGGTGTCACTATAGCTATAGTACTTTCAAAATCTAGGAAGACATTTTGGTTTGTCGTGATATAAATTGTATAGTGACGCTTATAAATGTCATAAAAAACGTCTTTGGACAACACTTTCATGCATCGTTAGAGACTTGTTTGAAGTTTGGCTTTGCTGACACTTTCAAAGACGTAATATAGGCTGTCTAATGACGCTTATAGGTGTCATGAAAAATTGTTTTTGATGACACTTACATTGTCATTATACATTGGTTTGCAGTGTTGCTTTGCTGACACTTTCAACTGCCAATTTTTTTTTTTTTATAAATAAAATAACGAAGCAATGGAGATCCCTGTTACATTTCCACAGTCCCATTTACATAACAGTTCGGATAAACATTTGAAAGAAATGACCCCCAATAGAGCATAATACACTTAGTAATACTAGCAATTCATTGCTCAAGTCATAACAGTACTCATACAAAATTCTACCATCCGTTGATAAAAGAGAAAAAGAAAGAGAAAGTACTAAGCCCAGACTCCAGCCAAGGATTAATGGACTCAGCTAGCAAAAGGGATGAAAAACTACCAACACCACAAGCCCATAAGACGAAGGAAATAGAAAAAAGAAGAAAAACAACATCAATTCAGCACAGAAAGTCTGGAGAAAGTGATCCAGGAAAGGAATCAAACTAATTAAGCTACATTAGCATGGATGATATCATCCCTGTCCTCAAACTTGATCACCGGAATCACCACATTAAAATAACAGATCAAAGTTAAGAATCGAACGCCATCAATTGGTAGTTAGCATCACCTGTGCACATTTTTAGTTGTGGAGTTAGTAAGAGAACTAGTTAGGACACTCGATAGGGATCAATAGATCATAGTTAGCAACAAAATTCTAGAAAAGGCAAAAAGTGGATATATTACCAAATGACAAGGCCAAGCAATTGGTGCTCCAAGTGCATCTTGAATTGTTTGTAGCAAATCATACGGTCTTATCAGTTGCTCATTTGGACTGACCACAACTTGTACTTGTATCTCACACCAGTTTGGTCCAAGTGCTTGTTCCCCAACTTCATCCAATGGATTTAGACTACGCAAATATCCCTTTGCCACAATTTTTGTCGGATCAAACAAACTTTGGAGGGAAACCATATTTCCTACCTTTTAAATGATTGAACAAGTAAAAGAATCAAAATCCACTCAAATTTTTGCTAACCAAATTTCAGATTGAGCACCTAAAAGTTCAGAAGTTGTAAAGACTTACTCGAATAGAGGGTCGAGTGGGTGATGGAGTATGGTTTGACATATTGATGGTCCCGGGCAGAATAAGAACAAAAAGAAAAGCAATACCTTTCTTGGAAGAATACCTGCATCACAAAATTTCTGCCGCAATCCAAAACATGTTGATGGTCCAATTTGCTTTAGCCATTATCTTGTCCCTCACGGTTGAAAAGCTCAATTGATCCCTGAAGTAAAACGATCAACCTCATTGAACCACAGCAGGTGAAGAGATTGGTAATAGGAATGTGTTACCGTATAATTACCCATCCTTCGGGACATCGGCAGATATGCAATGAACAAGACAAAACTAAAACTTAATAGAAAAAGGAGATCAAAAGCAAACAAATAGATGTTACAGAGGTTTACCACTAGTTATTGGAAGCTTAGCCTTCAGTGGTGTTAAGCCCTCTTTTCTATAAAAGTCAATCTGGTGGTCAATAGAGACATTGTCATACTTCCCTGCAGCTTTATTGGCCTCAGCTTCTACGATGACATCAAATCGTGCATAATGTCTTGAGATTGCAAAAGTGGCATTTTAGCCACAAAACCTGAGGAATTAAGTGGTTGTCATCTAACAGGAGGAAAAAAATCTTATATACATGTAAAAACACAGAAGTTATCGAATTTGCATTTTCTTTTCCATCCTATTACACAAAATAATACCAGAACAAAAAAAAAAATCAATTCCAGAGGCAAGGAAAGGGATGTGCCAATAGGTTGATCCGAATAATTGAACGTAACTTGGAAAATCCCATTTTCACAAATTCGTCAACCAAAGGAAAATGAGGAGTTCCCACCATTTACACGAACTCGTAGATGATTTTGGTACTTTTTTAAAGCAAGCCTGAGGTTGCACTTGAAATGTTGTATGGAGCCTATAGACCAGCAAGAGCTCGGATATCCAATTTTACTCAAGCCCCACATGAGCAAAAGATATTCCATTTTTTATTTATCTAAATCTACGCTTTTGCTAATGTCTACCTTCAATACTCTGTTAAAGCACAGCTTCTAAATATGTAAGGCTCCCAAAAGCACATATGTGACTTAACAGAGCACTAGCCTGTGACTTCTCTATTCCCCAAGCCAACATAGTACATTTCTTTTGCTTAATTTTCATATGACTTTAAGACCTAAAATGTGAAGTTAGTACAACTGCTAGGTATATATACAATAGTTAATGTTGATTTTTATTTCCATGATTAAATGTTGGAAAAGCATTTTATTTTTCATTGAACATGCCCAATTTCATGAGAAGCTTACGGTGTAAGATGACAAAAAAAGCATGCAAAATAAAATCTAGGTTTAAAGGTAGAGATAACAAAACTAAACCTTACCAAAGCATCTTTCATACAACTATCACCAGAGATATCTTAACCGCTACAAATGGCTAGTAGAAAACTAAAAGATCACATGGTAAAATTCCAATTGGATAATATAACGATACAAAGAACTGTAACTGCCCATATACGGCATGACAAATGCTTACAGTGAGTTAAGATATGTTGACCATATAAAATTTTCAATCTCTCTCCTATGACATGGCACTCCATCAACTAGAGCCTAAATAGGCGGATGACGTAAAGATCCAGAATACCTTTCGAGAATTTGATATGGATCCACAACAAGCTGAAGCTTTCCATCAATCCAAATAGAATAGCGGACATCGGGAAAGAGCCTATGCAACAAAAGCTTTGGTACCTGTCAAAAGCTTTGGTACTCAAAATGAATCCACAATTTGATATAACATTTTCTTTTTCCACAGAAATGAAAATAGTTGTAAGAAAAAGACCAATTACTATGTCCGACCTTGCCATTATGGGGTCAGCATAAGGTACATTGTGGACAACGATAATTCTCCATAGGCCAACCCTCTTGCTGTTGTCCGGAGGCTAGAATTCTTTATGTACCTGTTTCTTCATCAACAAACATATAGAAGGGTATATTTTTCTTTGCAATTTCACTGATGTCCATTGGCTGTTGAATGATATCATAATTTCCTGTAAACATCAATAGCTTAAGAGAAAAGAAAAATGCTTCCAAAATCAATAGCAGCTTGGAGAAGACAAACATAGAGAGCTCTGAAAACATTTAGGGATAGTAGCAACCCGCAAGGTTCAAAGTATGCAAATGTATAAATAAAACAAGGCCAAAACCATAAATATAGTTCATGCTCAGAGTACCAAATATAGTCGACGCAACAATAATATCGTGGAACTCATTCATCTCCTTAAGATCATCCAGATCAATATCAAATCCAGTGTGGTCACCAGCTCTACAAAAGCAAGAATAGCTTTAAAAACAAATAAAAGCAAATATAACAGTAAGTTACTTTTTTTTTAGTTTTTCCCCCTTTCGCTGTTTTCCAGAATTCACAAGAAATTCTACATAGTGACATACGAACCAACAAAAGATTAAAATACAATATGCATGTCGATCAACATGATGCCAACTCCTAAGTAGTGTTTACGTAGAACTTTTGAGAACATTTTTTTTATTGACGTAACATGAATTGTTACATCGCACAAGTTTTAAACCTCAGCTCCTACATCTTATAATCATAACAATAAAACAGCTACATACTAGTACAATTACACCTTTATATGAAGCTAAGAACAAAACATTCTAGCCAGGTATGAGTATTAGCATCTTATCATTTATCGACATCAAGTTATCAACTATTCATTGCCAATTAAGTACAACTGCAAAAACAACAAAATAGTATCTACTTTAATCATCACAACTTCATTGCCTATATGAAGCTTACAACTACTGCCGTTTATCCAAAGGTGAAAAAAGAAAGGAAATGAGAAAGGAAACTGGTAAAGTCGAGCAAATAGTCTCTTGAAAATGAGAAAGTCCCTTGAAGTGTTACTGCCCTCACAAATTTGCTTAGAGCAGCTCCGATACTGGTTCTTCCCCTGTTTCTTCTATAGTGCACTTCCTTGAGAAAGTGCACAAAAGAAAGACTCCCTCCCCTTGGGGGAAAAAAAAAAGAATTCATTTCATTGAGGCAGCTGCTAAATGAGGCAAGTTAGAAACAACCTGAAGATTGTCTTCCGCCTCTTCGGGGTAATGGAGAGTGCTCATCAATGGATCTGGGAATGGTGCAGAGACTCATAGTTCCATTTTAAGGACTGAACTCAAATATAGAACTATTTGGCAACAAATTGAGAGCCAATTCGATTCCTATGGTATGGATTCTCACAAAAAGTCTCAACTCCTCCTATGGAGATAAAACGAAAAACAGTCCCCAATCCAAAAGTGAAAAAAGAAAGAAAAAAAGAAAGGGGGAAAACATTCAGCATTGTTGAAATATCTATGTAAGATTTCATCTAAACAAATGTTAGGGGAAGCAAAATTTGGGGAATTAAGAAATTATCTATGTAAAGAACAACATACAGGTGATTGCACACAAAGATTAAAAGATTCAGACATAAATTTCTGGAAAATAAGAAATGCAAGATTAGGGCAAAAAATTTGTACAAGAATTTTGGGAACATTAAAACGATCGAGAAAGATAGAGGAAGGGAGGGAGGAACCAACCTTTTCCCAGGCAATTAACCTGATCTAGACAGCCAGCATTGTGAGTCCACGCAAGGGAAAAAGAGGCTAAGATAATTGATGGTGAGAATCGGTGGTGAGAGGGTGGTGAGAGGCTAAGAGAAACGGTGGTGAGAGGAGAGTTTCAGCTAGCTCCAAGACTTAGCACCATTTTGGGGAGAGTGTGAGCTGAAATCTTAAGACTGCTGGGTTTGTCCGCCATTGCACCCGAAGACAAAGACTTTGAGTGTGAGCTGAAATCGGTAGTGAGAGGAGAGTTTCAGCTAGCTCAAAGACTTAGCACCATTTTGGGGAGAGTGTGAGCTGAAATTTCAAGACTGCTGGGTTTGTCCGCCACTGCACCTGAAGACAAAGATTTAAGTGTGAGCTGAAAGACAAAATTTGTCCGCCACTTCCACCCTTAAAATGTTTTGAAAAAAAATTGACTTCAACTATCCCTCCTTCCACACAAAATTTGTATGAAACATTTTTGTTTGTAATTTTATTTCAAGTATAGATTTTACTTATATATTATTACTCATTATTTTTTTGATAAAAAACAAATATTTTTTTAATCATGGTGGCAATATAGTGTCACTAAAAAATAATGCAAAAAAAATATTACAAATTTTTTGGAATTTTTTATTTTTAATTTTATTTCAAATGTCGATTTTTCACATACAATAGTATTCATTATTTTTTGATGAAAATATTTTTGTATCATGGTGGCAATTTAGTTTCACTATAATATATTGGAAAAAAATTATGAAAGTAGTTTAGTAACTACATGTAAAACAAAGGCAATTCATTCTATAATGACAATAATATATTCATTGAAAAACATCATTGACAACTAAGAAAACTCGTCACAGAATACTTGTAGCAACAGTGATGAAATTCAACATCTTCTCATTATTTTATTCTGCCATGTTCTAGGTATTTGTTCATGGGAATATTATTGTGATGACATATTAAATTTATCACGAACTAGTTGTCCCAATTAGACAATTCTGATGAAGTGGGATGTTTTGGGTAAAGACCCTCTTTTTGTGGCGGCTTTTTTTTCGGTTCTTAATTTATTAGAGACATTGATTTTGTAGTTGTAGTATAATTTCTTATTTTAAAAATATCCATCATTGGTGACAAAATTTGTTAATTTTATACAAGTAAAAATAATCTTTTTATTACATTTCTAATAGTTGAGCTAAAATTTTAAACACATTTCTTAAAATTGCAAAACTACACTACATCTCATAATTGAAAATAATGAAATTCACTTGATATGGTAGTCAAAAAGTTTTTTTCTTTTTTTTTAATTCCAATGTTATTAATAATATATTGCAATAGGTTGTAAAAAATTGAAGTCAATTTAATGAGAGCACAAACTATCATGAATCCATTGCTATTAATGATGAAATTCCTGTAGTGCTCAATCCTACACATTCCATTGATAATTAACTATTGAGATGTCTTTTGCCTATTGTTAATAAAAAAACATTGTGCTTAAATTACAAAATTTAGGTAGTTATAGTTGAATGTATGAATGTTCTTTATATACATATATATATATATATATATATATATATACACATACATATATATATATATAGGATTAGTTATAACTTAAATTTCAGGGAAATATAAAATATCTATACACAATTTATTCAAATGTCTAGAGCATTTCATAAATAGAGAAAAACATAGGGGCTAATCTATAAAATTTAGGGTGTCATAGTAGAATTTGTGTGAAAATGAGTTTTTCAATGCACAAAATGTCGTCACTATCCTTCAATTAGCGGCTCTAACTTAACTTTTCAAGAAATACAAAACTGCTTTACAATATCTTATTCAAATGTCTAATGCATTTTGCAAATACAAAAAATGTAGGGGGCTAAACTGAAGATTAGTGTCATAGTAGAATTAATGAAAGTCAGCCATGAAATGCGCTTTACAAAGGACGATAAATGTTGTCACTGACCATTCAATGATATTAATAATATATTACAAATGTTATAATGACAACATTAAGTTGTCAGTAAATATTTATCAGTGACGAGAACTCAAGTTGTCAATGAACAGAACGAGCAATAGTGATGACTTCAAAAATATCGTCACTACTACATACTCCAAATTCACCAAGTCGTCACTATTGTTTTCTATAATTATTCCCGCATCCTAGAAACCTCTTGTGAAACTTTTGTGATGAGAATTTGATGAGATTATTGTGACGGCTTCTAGTGTTATGGTTAAAGGATAACTTTAAAGGATAACTATTGTTTTCACTGAAAAGTGTTGTCACTAATCTCCAATTTTAATTTTCTAACTAATTGAATTTGAAAATTTTCATTTATATTAACTTCACGTTAACTAATAACTAACTTTATGTTTTAAATTAAAAATTATTTCAATTTGAGCAATTATGGTGCTTTAGCTACGATAATTCAAAATTTTGGCACAAGTCAACTAGGATTAATTTAGTCAATTTCAACTTTAGTTTTATCTAACTTTTTTGTTTTTTTTTTCGATTTCTACACACTCACAAGTGTCATCAAAGGTAGTCTAAGAGCACACCACTCCGGTGTTTTCCAAGTAAAAGTGTCGGAAATTGTCTATATCGACACTCTAAGTGCCACTAAATGCCCTTTTTTTTTTTTTTTTTTTCCGATTTCTCACACACTCACAAGTGTCATCAAAGGTAGTCTAAGAGCACATCACTCATGCCAGTGTTTTCCAAGTAAAAGTGTCGACTTTAATTGTCTATACCGACACCCTGGTGCGATAAATGCCCTTCTTGTTGTAGTATATTTACAGACATGCTAGGGTGACGTAACCCAACTAGTGTCGTTATAAGCATGTCAGGAAAGGCCCTTTTTGTTGTAGTGAAAACCTATTACACATTTATCGATTTGGCTAACAAGTTCTCTATAGATGTGTAATTAATTTAGGAAAGTGTCTTCAATCAGGTGTGCAATAATTACGATTCTTTCATTGTCAAAAAAGTTGGCAGTAATTTAGGTACGGACAACCAACCGATTAATGCACACGAAAACTAGGAACCGAGAAGAGTATACAGGGAAGCCCCTCCAAGGCAGTCGAACTGGTTTCTCTAAGGGTTAGTACACCCGAGATTCAGTGTTTGAACCTTTTCATAAAAATGGAGAATAACCCAACAACTCGAATATGGGTTGGGGACTGAAATGGAGTCGGGTCCTTTTGTTTGTTGGAAAAGAAGAGTATACAGGGAAACTTGCTAGGAAACAGGAAACCTCCTAAATTGTCTCTAGCCAATGGAATTCTGACACCTAGCTTGGTTTTAAGTCGCACTGAAGAGAAATAGGAAGCGGAAGCGGAAGCGGAAGCGGAAGCAGAAGCATGAGTTTCAACTTTCAACGCAGATGCTGTCTCAGAATGTACATATTAAAATACTTCTGAACTGTTAAGTTTTTCCCTTTTTCAAACAGATTCTTGCAAAACTTACCCTTTCAAAAACGATATAAAAAAAAAGGAATTCGATTGTGTAACCGGCTGTGTTCACTTGGGTCTTCAGATCTGTCATGGTAGAGAAATGCGAGATATTTACCCAAAGAGCAGATTGGCCGCTTGAGATTCGGGCTTTCTGTTTTAGCCCAGTTGTTCATGGGCCAGCAACTGTCCTTTAAGAACCTCCCAAGAAATTTGGCAACAATCGAGGTATTTTTTTTTTTTTTTTTTGACCCCTGGGCCCTGGTGTATGAAAGAATAGAAGGAATTGCAGTAGGGATTGCGCTCTAGGCCAGTTTCTTTTCAGCAAGACATAGTGAATGATAACACTCGAATATGATTCTTTCTTTTTCTTCTTTTTTTCTTTTTACTTTAATCTATTGATAAAACTAGTTTTAACGTTATTTGAATGAAAATAGTCAAATTATGCTTATTTTTAGTAATTTAAAATAGAATATAACAAAATATACCTTTATTATCATGTGTAGTATCAAAATACTACAACCTTATTTATATAGTAATATATTTTGTTTACACAATCGTACTACTCGTCCATTCTTATTAAAAAAAATAAGCAACCATTCACAAAAATAAGTGGTCAATATCCAATCTATTTGAAAATTTTTAGAAAAGATAATAAATAGTATTTGAGAATATTCTACTATTTGAGAACTTTGTTTTGCTCTTCTTTTTGAAGCTTCTTGTCCACATTTAACTACAGATGAACATGCATTGCTTTCCCATCATCATTATATATCAGCAAATGTGAAAAATTGAGTAAAGTATAAAAACACATTCATAAAAATCTTTTTATGAGAATTTTCCTCTTTTTAAGTCTCACTTGAAATAAAATTAAGAGTGATTATGTAGTATTATAAAGAAAGCTAATTGAAGACTTACCCAAATTATAGTGGATATAAAATGAAGAGTAACGATATAGTTTTATTTTGAAAATAATTAAAATGGGAAAGCCATGAACTGATTGAGAGAAATAATAAAATAAAAAATAATCTCATAATTTATTCGAAGACGGGTTATAAATAGATTGATAGAAATTTACCATGAATAAAAAATTCCAAAAGGGTTATAATTAATTGTTAATAGAAAAAAATTGGTAATAAATGATCAAACCAATCATAGGATGTCAAAACATGATTGATGTTAATTAAACGTTAATATGGACACTCTAAGATATATTTCGGTGATATATTTTGAAAATGTAAGATTAATTAAGAAGAGTAAATAAATACAAGGAGGGTAAGTAAGATTAAATAGGGAAAGTATATAAATGCAAGAGAGGGTACTAATTGTTAGTATATGTATATACATGGTAGATTAGGTGAATTTTAAGTGCTCTAGTGAGTGACACACATTTGAAATTAAAAAATGAAAGTCATGAGTTAATTTATAAAAAAGAAAAGGAGAGAGATAATGCCATAACTAATGCAACGTATAAAAGGCAAGTCATTAATAGATTTTGTACAATTTACCATAAATAAAAATGTACAAAAAGGATTGTAATCAATTGCTATCAAAAAAATAAACTAAAAATGTCCACTTGACAAAATAAAGCAGCCAAATCAACAGGCTGTCATATAGGTAACTAAATATCATGTATAATTCTTTTGAATATTATAATGCTTCAATTAAGGTTCGTTTTTCTTTTAGGGGTAGGTGGTGCAAAAATGATATATTTTTTCTAAATACTACATACAAAAATTTTCGGGGAGGAGGGTCTGCCCCCGCTATCCGTTCCTGTCCATTTGCGCGGTGGTAAGGTTGTCAACGTGTCATGTTGTATCGTGCTGTAATTATTTGTGTATGTTAAATGACTCCAAACTTATTCATGATATATTTAACTTTCGCGTCGCATCGTGTCTTACCTAAATTGTTTCATCTGAAACATTTGCCAAAAGTAAAGCATGGTCCTCTTGCATGAAACTGTGTGATTTCTCTTAATCTGGAGAGCACGTAAGAGGACAATACGAGATACTATAAAACAAGACCAGGGAATAAAATACTTGAAGTACTAAAGGAACGAATTTTCTAGCCTTTTTCCCTTCTAAATTGGTTTATTTGTCGATCATTGTGACAACCAATTGAGGAGGTCGGATCTAAAGTTGAAACTTCAGGATTTATAGATTTTGAATTTCAAACCCCTCTTTCTCCTCATTGCTCTTTAAATCCCACATTTTCTTTGCTAGAAAAAAAAATTGTCCAAAGTTGAATGTATACGAACAATATGTGGTTTCAGTTAAACCTTAGGAATAAAAATGATACAACTTCCAAATATTAGATATGAAAATTATCATTTTCCTGAGACATTTGTCATACAATTGTGAAATTCCTATTTTGACTCTTAAACCTTGTTCTTTTCCTCATCTCTCTGCTAAGATCCTCAATGCAAACACAAAAGTTTGACGGGGAAGGGGGGCGTTGCCAGAATTGTAGCCATTCCATCAGGGGAGGAAGTCCATTACCAGTTATTTGCTTGCCACCTAAAGTCAAATTACTCCTCTTCATCGCTCTAAAATTCGGACGAGACCAGCTGGCTCTTCCTGTTGAACTATGAACCAGCCGTAGCACGACTCGATTCCTTATTAAACCTAAAAGTCAATCGAATTGGTTAAATTAGTCAAAACAAGATGGATTTTCTAAACCGGTACCTACTAATTTTTTACTTTTCATTTATGTTTCATCTTTATCCTGGTTATATTAAAATAAAAGACTAACTTTACTTTGCACTTTCGAACTTGTGACACTTTTTCACTTAGCACTCTAAACTTTAATTTTGGACACTTATACTATAAATTCTTAGTTTTAGACACTTTGCATCTTAAACTCTAAAATTTTTCCTATTTAAATCCAATCAATGATAACTTTAGCAAAATTAATAATATAGAGGTCCTAACAAATTAATGATAATAGGCCGAAAGTAGTCAAAGTTGCCAAAGGCATCATAACAAAAATGAAACACTGCATTGTCATTAATTTGTATTATCTTTTATCTTATTTGTTTTGCTAACAATGTTAGTAATTGGGATCTTATAAATCAATGATAATACACTAAAATTCCTCAAAAAAGTTAAGGAATTGCAATTAGAACAAAATGACATATTGTCATTAATTTTTTCCAATCTTTATCTCATTAATTTTGAGAACATATTCATTGATTAGACTTAAATTAGACAAATTTGAGAGTTTAAAGAGCAAAGTGTCCAAAATTAAGAGTTTATAATGCAAAATGTCCAAAATTAAAGTTTAGGGTGTGAAATAGAAACGCGATACAAGTTCGTGCAGGCAAAGTGGAAATAGTCCAGTAAAATAAATAAAATTTTAAATTTTTGACCCGGGGTTGAATTTGTTGAATCGGAGTTTATCCTATTCACGAGTTTAAAACCATTGCTACTTTCTGGACAAGTCGTGAAGTTGCAAGTAATAATTTTACACATCGAAACATTAGTTCTCGTACATCAGTTTATCCTTCTGCACTTGTCTACGCAGATTCTATATTCCTTTGAAGAAGATAACAATTATACAACAATGTCAACCATTCCAGATCTTTCTTGGGTCCACTACTTTGCCGACCTTGAATAGAACCTTTCCGTCAGATGATAAGATTTCGTCAAAATTCCCATACTCAGCCATGCAAGTTTTATCCACAACTCTCTTCTAAGGCATGGCATTCACATGCTTTCCTGACAATTTGTTCCCAACTCCTCCCTTTTTCATTTTTTTTTCTCTTTTGAGAAATGAGAGTGGGTAACAATCCCATCCCCACTTCCATATCTTAACTTTGTTAAACCCTATATATACCTCGTAGAATGACTGCTTTTTCGCATCGAAAAGAAGTAGTTATTTTTTCCATATTTAGAAAGCAGACTGGCTTTCTTTTTTTGATATCTAATCAATGCTAGGCATTTCATGAGAAGGAAGGCAGTGCAATGCAGCCAAGGATGAATTGCCGGCATCAATTTCATGCTATATTGTGATGGATACGTACTGGTACTTGAATTCTTTTGTCGGCAATTTGTCCGTTGGCTACATCGGGCTCCCTTCTTTTCATGGTATGCCCTTCATGCATATGAAAACACAGGAGAATCTCGATCAATCAGGTGACTAGCTAGAAGGTCACTTGAACAGCTGAATAATCTATGCTCTTTCATGTTAAGTGTAATTCTTCTTGTGGTTTGGGCTGTTTATAATCGTTTTCTTAGAAAGTGGAATTCCAAGATCTTAACAAATGATTCTGTTATTTGCACCTGATCTCCTCATTGAATCTGCTCCTTCTTTCTTGCTGCTGCAAGAGGAAATGGTAATCTCATATGATAATGCAGAATGCACTGGTATGGGAAAAAGTTTCGTCCTAGGTATGTCTTTAAGACAAGTTGTAGGACTGTCTCCATCTAGGAAGCTTATAGGACTGTCCCCATCATCCTGGAAGCTACCATACAACTCAATTAACCATCTTCACTTTGTAGTCTATGTGTGATGTTACAGGTGGTCATCTACCTCCAATTTCCTTCCTATACTATCGGTCCACAGGTAGAACCAGAATATTTATTTTGAGAGGACTACTTCTCACACTTGTGTGTGTGTGTATGTGCGCACATATGTGTTTGTGTATATTTTTGAGAGGGGCACATGTGTGTGGGTGTGTTTATGTGTATATACATATATGTAGATATGTACATATAAAGTCCCCTTAAGAGTAGGTTAGAACACTTGCGATCATTTTAAGTTTAAAAAAAAAAACAAAACACTCTTGCTTTCCTCTCTCAAAAGCCCCCCTCCAGAATAAAAAGTAAAAAAAGGACAGATTTATACCCTTAGAATTTAACAACTTGCTAGTTATTTATGGTGTGGAAATTGAATGAAATTCATTACAATCAGATCAGAGAAAGTGGCCAGGAAACTGGAGACAGGGGGAAACCGGTGGAATCCATTGTCATTTAATGAATTAATTGTTAGACGTGTGTAGTTGCCAATCTTTGAGTGAGGTTACCCTTATAACAGGAAAGAAAAGAAAAAGAAACACGAAGGAAACAACAACTTAAGGAAATTAAGAAAGGATTAGGTAATTAGCATTTAGAAAACATAGAGGTAAAATAAATAACTAAAAGACCAGCTATATCATCTACAATATGTCACTCATATGTTCCCTGGTTTCTCGTTGTCCTTAAACATATTCGAGTTTTTGCCCTTGACATTCCAGGGGAAAAAAAAAAAAAACCCCCTTATGTATTTCAATAGCTATGACACTATTTACTTACCAATGTCTATATATTTGACTTGCTTTTACAAATTTGTCTTCATGTTCTTTAACCTCATCCCGAGGAATAAACCAGAGATAAAAACAAAAAAAAAATGAAGTTTCCTTTTTATTCTTGTAGCTCTTGGGTGGTTGTTGATGCCGCCAAGCTACACAAATTATTCAGGTCTTAACAATCATGACAAACTCTGCTGATTGAGCATCGACAATTGAGCCCCTCAACTTTGAATATTACAAATATGATTATTAAAAATTGTCAATCTATTAAAATTTACCTCACCTTTGTAACCCCCGAATTTTCTAAAATTCTATTTACTTTATTCATCATTCCATAAATTTTCTCAAATTTGTTTCATTCATTACATTGGCCTTATAGAAATAAAAAATTATCCTATATTGTATTGAAAAATAAAAAAAATCATGTGAATAGAGAGAATATGATTTACTTTTTACTTAATATCAGTGACAGCTACAAATTGCCTCGTAAATATTATTTATTGACATGCATTGATCAAAATTATTGCCCAGCTTAACCTCTTAACTCTTTGCTCCATCAGTATCTATACTAAAGGCGCTATGTATAATATTTCCTAGAATTTCTCCAAACTAAATCTGTATTTATTTCTTCAATTCGACTGGCTCAATTTCAAGTGCTTGCAGTTTTAGCCCCGATCTCCTTTCGTAAATTTAACAATAATTTAATCAAGTTTATTTCATAATTTGCATCCCTTATGTATAGTTTCTTATATTTTTATTTTCACGCCCGTTGTAGTCACATGTAATTACATGGACTAAATGTCCTAACAAGTTTTGGAAAATCTTAGAGACCCAAATAAGGAATAATTGTACACTGGAGTCTAAGTAGAAATCAATGAAAAACAAATGAAGCAGTATATTTCATTTAAAAAAGACGAGAGACTTGATTAGGATATTTGTCCAATATGTGGTGATCAATTCTAAAAAAATTTCTTTAACAAGAACCAAGGGCATTCATCGTTATGCATAATTTATCATGTAAACATACAAACTCACATTTTATGTACTTTCCCTCTGCTTCAAGTCACTTTTTGAAATTATTCTCAAAAATTTAAACACAAGCACTCAAAGCCCCTATTAATGGAGAAAAAAGGGGGCAACAAGTTTTCTTTTCTTTTTTTTTTTAACCCTGCATACCTTCCCATTCCCAAAATGTTAGGTCTAAATTTGAACCCTAGTGGAAAGAACTCTAAGAGTCCCTTAGCCAGAGAGAAAAGCTCTCCATACTGAACTAGTACAAAAGGAACAAAGAGAGGATACGAAACCCAAATCTTGGATGTAAAACAAGGACTGCTTGTCCAAGGAAGGGGGGTAGAAAATGGCAAAAGATGAAAGAGATTCTCGAGAGTCTAGCCAGTCTGCTTATCAAGCGTCGATTTCCTCCTACATTTTTAACGATAATATGACCGAGGCTGAAATAGTCCTACTTCTGATCCCTGGATAAGCATAAAAAATCTCAATATTTGGGTATAGATTCTTTATCCTTGCGACAGGCAGATAATCTGCCCTCAATGTCAACCATTCCAAATCTTCAGCATGGACCATCATAACCCCTCGTTTGGTACGTTGGAAAGGCCTAGAATGGAAAATCCTTTTCAACTTATTCATTCCATTCTAGTGTTTGGTATGACCCTTTCCCCCTAGAAAGCCCTTTCCCCTTGGAAAGCTTATTCCAACTTTTTCCTGGAATTCCATTCCTCACAAAAATCTAGGGAAAGGCCATTCCTACTTTATTCAAGAAATACCTAAATTATAGGAGTCAAGATTACCCTTCTATATTCTATGCCTCTATTTCCTGTGTACCTATTTCTCTTTCATATATATTAATTTGTTATTTACTTTGTCAAATATTAGGACTATTTTATGAGTTTAGTTAATAAGTCTATTACTTTTTTACTTAGGAATAATTTTAATTCTATTTAATGACTTTTCTTTCTTTTTACTTTGAAATAAAATATTTAGTTAACATTTTTAATAAATTTTTTATTCACAATATTGTATTATATGATAATATTTGTTAATTCAAATAAATAATAACATGCCAACATACATTCGTATGAAGTTAAAAAAAAAAGAGAAAAGAGAAAAGAGTAAACCCACTAGATTATCTGCTAAGGCACAATTATATTTTTCTATTTGCAAATAGTTCTTAAAACCATTCAGAAGCAAATCAAGGGTAAAGAATTTAACATGCATGAATGATGGATTTAACATGTATAAAAAATACACGGCATTCAACATACATGTAATTTAAAATTTTAATTTAGTTACAATTGGTATTCACCTATGACAATTGCATTATAGTTAGTATTCACCTATTGTAATTGTATGCTATTAAAAAGTTATGTTCTCATTTAATAAGTTATTGTGATTTTATGCTATTAAAAAGTTATTTATTAATTAATAATTCATTTGTTTCTAAATTAAGATGTATATAGAATGTTATATATAGGGGCAATTAAGTCAATATAGTAGTTTCTTCAATCCATTCTGACTCCCTTAATATGATTATACCAAACATGGGAAAAGAAATTAACATTCCATTCTGACTTGGTTACCAAACACTAGAATGATAAATTCTTTCCTGTCCATTCTGGCAGGAAAAGAATTCTGACTGGAAAGGCCTTTCCATTCTAAGTCTTTCCATCGTACCAAACGAGGGGTAAGAGTTGACCAGATTTAAAAGCGTTTGCATGGGAAGAGAATATGATGATTTCTTAGATCCAAATTAAGATAAATGTCTCACCAAACAATTTCAATTCATGGATTACATGTAAGCATATCATTTAATGTCTAAGCATAGCAAACTATGCAGTCCATACAAGACTGACTTACGCAAAGATATATGTTGCTATTCTTTAATTTATTAGTTAATTAATAAAGGTTGTATCTTGCGGGTGATCATTAAGCACTAACTACAAAGGTTCGAAGTGTAAATATTGTAGAATTTAAGATACGATTAGACTGACAAGTGTCTACGTGTTTGATCCTTAATCCAACGTTGGACTTATATGTAAATAATTATGTGTTGCAGACTGTCAAATAAATTTAGCCCAATTAAAGTGATCTATTATGGTTTGGGCTTTAATGTATCTAATACGATGTGGGCCTTTAATATGTAGATACTTTATGGTAATTTCTATTTTAATAATGGGCTGAAATAGAAATACCGAAAGACAATAGGAATGTTGTCTATAAACAGAGTTATGGTCCCGGGTCACGAGTATCCTTTTGTCATATTTTCTAGTACCACAAGGGCTTTCTCATAAGAATTGGTGGATACGCGTAGACCTGGAAGATCAACCCCAAATCAAGGCTAAAGAGAATTCAACGGTGATTGTCGAATATGGATCCAGGTACGTATTCGTCTTTAAGTTGTATTTGTAAATCTGATATTGGGATCCTGGATGTTCTAACAAGTGGTATCAGAGCATCCAATATATCAGAGCATCCAATATTAGGTTTTGAATCGTTAAAGTTTTAAATTCGGGTTTTAGTTGTGATATTCATAATTGTATTATGAATTTGGTTTTTGGTTGATGCGATAAAATCAGACATAAGATTGCATCAAAATTAAGCACAAGATTGCTTTTTGTTCGGTTGTGCAACGCCTCAAGTTCAATTAGTTCATTGGATCTAATGATTTCCAAGTTTTGAATGAATTCAAAAAAATAATAATAATAATAATACGGCGGAACTTTTGCAACAAATGATCTTAATGATTTCGCATGCAATTGTATGTGGATATCTTGGAACTTTTGCATGCGGAAACTGTACACATGTTTCGCTCTCTTAGTTAAGCATGTATACGGCGTGCACTGTTGGATGATTAAGCAAGTTCTTTATTTTGTTTATCGTTGACCATTTGGCCTTCAAATCCGTAGCTTATGACATGCAGATTAGTATATTGAATGATTAAGAAGTTTTTTTTAGCTTCGTTTCTTTTGGTTGGCAAGAAACTAACAAACGTTCAATTAGGACTTCGACATTGCTTTCGGTTTATGCTTCCGCGTGCTTCATGAAATTTAGTATATTTATGTTAAGAAAATTAGGGTTTCCTAATTTAAGTTATTTGAGCCTTATAAAGTTCAAAACGTTGGCCCACCAAACTTATGGTTTAATAAAACATTTATGGACTTTAATAAGTATTTGGGTTTAAATAATCAACTATTGGGCTAAAATTATGGATATGGATATTTGATCCAATAAGTTTTTGACCCAATTGTTGAATTTGACCAGATTTGACTATTTGACTAGAGTTTACCAAAGTTGACTTTGTTCAAAATTTTGTATAATTTTAAATTCGAATATTGGTACAGTTGTATATATATTTTGGGATGAATTAATTGAAACAACATGTCACCAAAGTGACCTCTCTTGTGGAAATTAATTTGTCTTAAAATATAATTAGTTGCGTATTATAATTTTGTGAATATTAACCGCCCCAAAGGGAGATTAATATTTGACGGAATTATACGTGCACTGGTAGTAATAAACACGTGATGATTATTTGGATTTTACATATAAATTATAAATTGGCCCAAAGGAAAATTTATTTTTTCACATGTGCTTATTGTCAGTGTTTGTTACTACACAAGATATCACTCGGAAGTTAATATTTTCGTCCAAAGACAAGATATTAATGGAATATCGATATCTTGAGATGGGGTTATCTTATTTGAATTTATTATTATTATTTTGGATTATGTGAGCTTGTTTTAATTGTATGTTGTTTTCCTTTTAGTTATGAATGATCCTGCTAGTATAACTACCAGCATTAATGCTATTCCCACGTTGAATGGCACAAACTTCAAGTTTTGGAAAGAAAATCTTCTAATAGTACTTGGAGTCATGGATCTCGACCTTGCGTTATGGGTTAACTCTCCTCCACCTCTGACAAATAAGAGTACCTCTGATGAAAAGAGGGATAAGGAAAGGTGGGAGAGGTCAAATCGCTTGTGTCTGATGATCATGAAAAAGACCATTCCAGAAGCATTTAGAGGGACAATGTCTGAAACGACAACTACTGCTAAGATGTTCCTTCAGTACATTGAAAAGAAATTTGTCAAAAATGAAAAGACTGAAATAAGTACACTCTTGACACGCCTAATTTCAATGAGATATAGTGGTAACGGCAATATAAGGGAGTACATCCTCGAGATGTCCCAGCTTGCTTCTAAATTAGGTGCACTAAACCTTACAATTTCTGAGTAATTGTTGGTGCATCTGATTTTGATATCTCTTTCTACACAGTTTAGTCAGTTTAAGGTGAGTTATAATTGTCAAAAGGAGACTTGGTCTCTAAATGAACTCATCTCACACTGTGTAGAGGAAGAGAAAAAGTTAAAGCAAGATCAGACAGAGAGTGCTCACCTAGTCTCTACCACTAATAATAAAGGAAAGGGACGTAAAAGGAAGATGGATAAAGTAGCTGCAGGTACAGCACCTCCAAAGAAACAACAAAAGAAACCGGCTAAACCGAGAAAAAATGGTTGTTTCTTCTATGGAGCTGAAGGGCATAGAAAGAAGTATTGCACCAATTATCACGCTTGGCGTACTAAGAAAGGTATGCTTCTCAATTTGGTTTGTTCTTAGGTTAATTTAACTTCGGTACCTAGACACACTTGGTGGATGGATTCTGGTGCAACAACTCACATCAGTATATCTATGCAGGGTTGCCTGAGTTGCCGAAAGCCTAATGATAGTGAAAGATATATCTATGTGGGCGATGGCAAAACAGTTCAAGTTAAAGCAATTGGAGTTTTTAAATTATTGTTAAAGACCGGATTTTATTTGGATCTTAATGAAACTTTTATTGTACCATCTTTTAGACGAAATTTAATTTCTATTTCTCTTTTGGACAAATCTGGTTATACTTGTTCATTTGGAAATGAAAAATTTAGATTGTTTCATGATTCAAAATTGGTTGGTTCCGGTACTTTATCATAATGTGATAATCTATATTTAGTTGACACAATTGCTTCATATAATGAATCTCTGCATTTGAGTACCAGAGGTGCAAAGAGAAAATTAACCAACGAGAATTCAGCTACATTATGGCACAAGAGATTGGGTCATATCTCCCAAAGGAGAATAGAAAAGCTTGTGTCAAATGAAATTCTTGACCCCTTAAATTTTACAGATTTTGGTGATTGTATTAACTGTATAAAGGGGAAACAAACCAATAAAAGGAGATTTGAAGCCAATAGGGTCTCAGACGTCTTAGAACTTATACATGCAGACATTTATGGACCATTTCCTACGTATGCTTGGAATGGTCAACAATATTTTATAACATTCATAGACGATTTCTCAAGATATGGCTACATATATCTCATTCATGAAAAATCACAGTCCCTGGACGTGTTTAAAAATTTTAAAACTGAAGTTGAGAATCAACTCAACAAAAGAATTAAAAGCATCAGATCTGATCGTAGTGATGAATACTATGGCAGATATGATGGTTCAGGTAAACAACGTTTAGGGCCTTTTGCTAAGTACCTAGAGGAATGCGGTATCGTTCTACAGTACACTATGCCGGGTTCACCCACTATAAATGGTGTTGCTGAAAGACGAAATAGAACGCTTAAAGATTTGGTGAGGAGTATAATAACTCATTCTACCTTACCGGAATCACTCTGGGGCGAAACACTTAAGACTGCAGCATATATCCTTAACAGAGTTCCAACTAAGGCAACTACCAAAACCCCTTATGAGTTTTGAACTGGTAAGAAACCTAGTTTGAAGCATTTACGTGTTTGGGGTTGTCCAGTTGAGGCAAGGCCTTATAGGCCAAATGAAAGATCCAGGGGTTACAAATTTTATGATCTCACAGTTAAATCAATTTTCGAGACAGGAAATGCTCGATTCTTTGAGAATGTTGAGTTTGGGGGAGAAGATATAATTAGAGATATTGTCTTTGAAGAGGAATATGTTAATATTTCCACAGGTGTTATTGGCGTTACCCAGGATCCTACTCCTAACATTGTTAATGACACAGCAAGTCAAGACAATGTCAGACAATCTCCTACTCCAGAGGAACAAACTCTACCACCTCAAGAATTAGTGCCATTAAGGAGATCCACAAGAGAAAGGAGAAGTGTAGTGCCAGATGATTACATTGTTTTTCTCCAAGAACATGAGGATGACATTGGATTGATGGAAGATGATCCAATTAACTTCCATCAAGCCATGGAAAGTTCAAATTCTCAAAAGTGGATTGATGCCATGAATGAAGAGATGAAATCTATGAAAGACAATGACGTCTAGGACCTTGTCCCATTGCCAGAAGGAGCGAAACCTATTGGTTGTAAATGGATATTTAAAACCAAAAGGGATTCGAAAGGCAATGTGGAAAGGTACAAAGCTCGTCTTGTCGCTAAAGGTTTCACACAAAAGGAAGGCATTGACTATAAAGAGACCTTCTCTCCGGTTTCTTCGAAAGACTCTTTTAGAACTATAATGGCACTAGTGGCACATTTCAATCTTGAGTTACACCAGATGGATGTAAAGACGGCGTTTCTCAATGATAATGATGTGAGTTGGTGTAGGATCTAGACGAATATCAAGTTGGAGTTGCGGAAAACTCTTGACCCCTCTAACCCGCGGAACTACGAACCTTGAATTTAATCTTAACCCGTAGAACAATGAATTAGCGAACCAAGGCTGTTGGTAGATGACGCCACAATCAAGTGTGGTTCTTGATTGATAAGTCGAATGAACACTCAAAATCTCTCAAGTATTCAAAGAAGAATCTCTTAGAAAGAGACGTGCTATTCTCACAAGATAAATTCGTCCATCATAGGCTGTATTTATAGCCTTGGAAAAACTAATCCTACTACTACTATGAATCAATGAAAGACTAATCCTAATTGAACTAGGTTTTGACCTCATTAAGTCCAAGTGTACCTTGGTCATAAGCCCAACTAATTAACCAGAATTTAACTAGCTAATTATGGCAATTGGACTTTAATTACTCAAGCTTATTTAGCAAGGTAATTCGGCCCATTACAACTTAAACAAAACAAAACTCTAGATGGTCGAATTGAGACCCTAAATCCAAATGTGATTTTTAAGCCAAAGCTAGGGTTTCAATCCTTCAAATGCATCTTCTTGAACTTCAATCACTTGGACCCCTTTGAATGATGAATTCTTTCTTGGACAGCTTTCAGCTCTTTCATCATTCCCCTCCTCTTGAAGGCGATTTGTCCCAAATCGAAGGATCGCTTATGATGAAGAACGTTAGGGAACATTTGTATGAATGCGAGCCAAGAAGCATGCCGTCTACCCAATTTGAACACGAACCAACATGCACACATCAGCTCACAATGGTTTTGCCGATCTCCGCCTTTGACACTGGATCAAATACAAAGAACGAAGAGTAAGATTCATCAAGTAGATGTATTCAACACTTTCCGATAACAAGAGGGGTATATGTGAACGCCATGCACCATCCCTAACATTTTGAACACAATTTAAAAAGACATTAGAATCACTACGTAAAGTAGGATATGCATGGATAATATCAAGACACTTAAAACTAATAGAACACATGGGACTCACATAGTTAGAATGAACAGGATTACTAAAATAACTCAAAGACAAACTAGAAGAATCGCAAGACTCAAAAGAAACACAAGACATAGAAGGATTCAAAATAAATTTCACACAAGTAAAATAAACAGGACACCCAAGATGACGTAAACTATCTCTAGCATAAGGGTCATAAAGTAAGTAGACAGCTTTGTCAAACTTCATGATTCCTTGATAGTTAACCATATGACTTACATAAACAACTTTTAAAACAATGTCAATTAACTCTAGAATTTTAGCATACATGAACAAGTCAAGAAAATGAACTATGCACAAGAAGGTAGTAACCAATTTGTCAAGATTAGGCATAGAACTACTCATAGCCAACTTAAGAGTACTTACCTCCTTAGGCAACAAAAAGGTAGTAGTTGTATGATGAAAACAAAGAGAATTAGGGAAGAATTCTACCTTTCTCTTGGCAATTGAAGTAACTACAATTTTACCAAATTTAGTCAAGAGAATTGGCTTAGGAGTTTCATCATGTGGCAGCACGTGATTTGTCTTGAAAACCTGTGAAAACGGAACAAACATACTAGGCAAAATATAGTCAAGTTGGTTAGCCAAAAGTACATGATGTTTGCTCTCAACATTGGCTTTTGCAAGTATTGCTTGCTTCCGCTCTTTTCTTTCCACTAAAACCGAGCAATCTTTTGCCTTTTTCATGGATTTTGCCTCAACTTTATCCTTCAATTCTTCCATTTGTGCAGCAGCTTCCTCTTGAGATGATTGCTCATCGCCTTTGACTAGCTCTTTTGATTGCTTTTCATGTAGAAGAATAGCAAGGTCTTCACAAAGTTGCTCAGAAGTAAGTGACCCAAGCTTGAAATGACGTCCATTAAATATGAAGGAATACTTATTAGTTTTCCCATCATACTTAACATCGTTTTTAGAGATCCATGATTCTCCCAACAATACATGCGTCACTTGAATAGGAACAACATCACAAAATACCTCATCTACGTATCTACCAATACGGAAAGGAACAAGTGTATGCTTAGTAACCCAGATATCACCACTAGCACTTTGCAACTTGTATGGGTGAATAAGATCAACGGTTGGAAGATTCAATTTCTCAACCATAACAGTGCTTGCAAGGTTGATTGTACAACTCCTGTCAATGGCCATGTTAAGAATTTTATCCTTGACGTAGCAACGAGTGTAGAACCAGTTACTTTGTTGAGCTTTAATGATCTTCAGTTGCTCTTCTACATCACGCAATGCCAAAACATTTACTCCTTTAGGCACATAAGGGTGATGTTCTCGATGGCTACTAGAAGGTTTGGAACCCCTCCTCTTGAAGGTTTTATCCTCCAAGCAATCAAACTTATTCATGGTTATCTCATTTTCCTTAGCCATGATTAAATCTGCAAAATTCAACAAACGTTAGTAGAAAATGCCTCACACACTCCCCTCACGCTTCCCTCGACTCGTATCACTCAAGTGTTTTTATGTCACTCTAATGATCTCACCAAGCACGCTCTAATTCCTTGATTTTCCTCCTTGAAGAATTCAGAAAATTCGAGTAATTGAAGGGCTTATCACCAATTGCCTTCACAAGAATGTGATGTATCACCCTTTGGCTCACTTTGAAGAATGGATGAGGAAGCAAAAAAAAAGAGTTGAGAATTAAGAACTAAATTGACTCTAGAAAAACTGAAAAGAAATCGGCAAACAAAACTCAACAACACAATTCACTTTGAAAAACTAGACCACAATTTGGACTTTAATTTTGGAAGGGAGATGACTTGATCTGACCACTAATAAAACAAATTAAAAGACTCACCTAAAATGCTGGAAAGTAGGAACAAAAAAATGACGTGGCTCAAGGTTACAAAGGGGTCAACAATTCAGGTTCCAAAGTTCTCAAACAGATTGATTTGGACTGATTTGGCTCAAAGGTGATTACAAAGGTTTCCAATGCTACTTGGGATTTGTTTCTTTGGCAGTTTTAATCCCTTGTAGATGTAGTTTGTTGCTGTTTTAGGGATTAGGAAAGCTATTTTGTAGGATTGAAGGAAGTTTCCTATTTGGATTCAACTTTAAGCAACAAGAAAACCAAATCCTTTAGGAAACAAAATCTGAATTTTAGTCTTATTTTCTGGTTTGGTTCTCACCTTTCAATTTCGATTTTCTCACCTTTTCCATGCATGCAAATATTTCCAACAACTTCCAAAGATGAATGTTCAAGTGTTGAACAAAGAAAACAACGCAAGAATGTTGGATCAACACAAGAAACAGCTTCAGCTACTAGCAGACTTTTCAAAAGCGACTTGGTTCTTGTTCCTTTCTTCTTTCTTTCACTGTTTTTTTTTTCCCACTTCAACCCGATTAAATTCTACTCTTAGGCTTCAAAGATTAGTTGGAATTTCCAGAATTCAAGATCTTTCAGTTGATTTCAAGAAACTCAAGAAAACAGCCCCAAAGTTCAAGATTTGGTTGAAACTTGTTCAAGAACTTTTTAGGGTTTGTTTCAAGAATTCAAGAAGGCCACAAGGTATGTCAAGAATCAACAATTTCAGCAAGGAAAGTCACAAAATTTTTTTGGTTTAGATCAGCCTCTAATTTCCAGCAATTGACACAAGAAACAACTCACAATAGCAAGACAAATTTGACAGCAACAAGAACAACAAAGACCGACTCTAAAGCATATTTGAACACAAGAATTACTACAAGAATTGCAAAAGCAAGGACTCAAGATGACCAGATTTCAGGACTTCAAGACGACTCAACTAGCAATGCTTGACAACCAGAAATTTAGAAGCAAGAAATACAAGAAAACCCTAGCAAAGACCTAAGGACTTATGGACAGATTTGACTCTTTTTTTTTGTTTTTTTTTTATTCAAGACTCAAGAACACAAGAAAGACAAGAACAACAATCAAGAAACTAAAGATGCAACCGGATGAACAAGACGCTACAAGATGAACAAGAACATTTTTTTTTTTTTTTTGACACAAAACAAGAAACGACAATAACAAGAATTAAAAGGGATATACTTGATACCGCCAACTAGCTCATACCGATGATGTGAGTTGGTGTAGGATCTAGACGAATATCAAGTTGGAGTTGTGGAAAACTCTTGACCCCTCTAACCCGCGGAACTACGAACCTTGAATTTAATCTTAACCCGTAGAACAATGAATTAGCGAACCAAGGCTGTTGGTAGATGACGCCACAATCAAGTGTGGTTCTTGATTGATAAGTCGAATGAACACTCAAAATCTCTCAAGTATTCAAAGAAGAATCTCTTAGAAAGAGACGTGCTATTCTCACAAGAATAAGCTGAAAATTTGATTAAAAAAACTCTTTATAAATTCGTCCATCATAGGCTGTATTTATAGCCTTGGAAAAACTAATCCTACTACTACTATGAATCAATGAAAGACTAATCCTAATTGAACTAGGTTTTGACCTCATTAAGCCCAAGTGTACCTTGGTCATAAGCCCAACTAATTAACCAGAATTTAACTAGCTAATTATGGCAATT
Organism: Gardenia jasminoides; assembly: GCA_013103745.1. Classification (NCBI taxonomy): domain Eukaryota; kingdom Viridiplantae; phylum Streptophyta; class Magnoliopsida; order Gentianales; family Rubiaceae; genus Gardenia; species Gardenia jasminoides. The sequence continues at coordinate 4,838,216 of CM023097.1, read as the reverse complement.
GGACTTTAATTACTCAAGCTTATTTAGCAAGGTAATCTCGCCCATTACAACTTAAACAAAACAAAACCTAGATGGTCAATTGAGACCCTAAATCCAAATGTGATTTTAAGCCAAAGCTAGGTTTCAACCTTCAAATGCATCTTCTTGAACTCAATCACTTGGACCCCTTTGAATGATGAATTCTTTCTTGGACAGCTTTCAGCTCTTTCATCAGATAACATTGATGAGACGATTTATATGGTGCAACCAGAAAACTTTGTATCAGGTGATCCAAAGAATATGGTTTGCAAACTTAAAAAATCCATCTATGGGCTCAAGCAAACATCTCGACAATGGTATTTTAAATTTCATCAAGTGATCATCTCATTTGGCTTTGAGATGAATCTGGTTGATGAATGCATATACCATAAGTTCTGTGGGAGCAAGTATATTTTCCTGGTATTGTATATTGATGATATTTTGTTTGCCAGCAACGATATAAAATTGGTGTATGAAACCAAGAGATTTCTAACTAAGAATTTTGAGATGAAAGATCTTGGTGATGCATCTTTTGTATTAGGCATCCGATACATGAGACCTCTGAGTATTCTTGGACTATCACAAAAGACCTATATAGAAAAGGTTCTCAAACGATATGGCATGCAAAATTGTAAATCAGGTGACACCCCTGTGGCTAAAGGAGACAAATTTAGTCTCGATCAGTGTCCCAAAAATGCTCTTGAGAAAATGGAGATGCAGAAGATTCCTTATGCATCAGCAGTAGGGAGTCTAATGTATCTTCAGGTATGTACGCGTCCAAATATTGGGTACATTACCGGAATGCTTGGTAGATATTTAAGCAATCCAGGATTGAATCATTGGAAAGCAACCAAATGGGTCTTACGGTACCTACAAGGAATAAAAGACTATATGCTCACGTATCGGAGATCAGATAAGCTCGAAATCATTGGGTATACTGATTCCGATTATGCTGGATGTCAAGACAGTATGAAATCAACAACGGGCTACATCTACTTATTAGCTAAGGGTGCCATATCTTGGAAGAGTGCTAAACAGTCTCTCATAGCCTCTTCCACTATGGGTGCAGAGTTCGTAACTTGTTATGAGACGTCCAACCTTGAAATTTGGCTGCAAAATTTTGTCACAGGATTACGTGTGGTGGATAGTACTGATAGACCACTCAAATTATTTTGTGACAATAAATCAACAGTTCAATAATTCAATAACAACAGGAGCTCGACAAAGTCAAAACATATAAACATCAAGTTCCTGATTGTTAAAGAAAGAGTTTAGAGTGGACAGTTGTCTATAGAGCACATTGGAACAAACTCCATGATTGCGGATCCACTTACTAAAGGATTGCCACCCAAGATGTTTCACGAGCACACTGCTCATATGGGTGTCATGGCATTAGATGATATTCAGTTTTAGTGGGAGTTTGTTATTTTAGATGCTTTTCAGACATTGATATTTTTCAGTTGCTTGTATTTAAGGATATTTCTATATAAATAAAGTTTCAGTTTATTTCCACTAGGATTTTGGTATGGTTTGATCTCACAAAAGTTTAAGGTGGACCAGTTGGAAATAAGCATGTTAAGATCACATTACATGAAATTTCCATGCTACACATCCACATCATAATTCATATCATTCAATTATATTAGCATACGAGACCATTGATGGGTCGAGTTACGAAAATTGTAACAAAGGCCGCTTTGATCCTATGTTGGTGTAATTGATGGACTGAATTGGTTAGAGATACATTTTGGTCGTGGAAGCAAATTTTGAGCTCATATGGTTGTTTTTGCAAAACATAATTATAAAGTTACACATATAGTCCAAGTGGGAGATTGTTGGATCCTTAATCTAACATTCGACTTGTATATGAATAATTATGTGTTGCAGGCTGTCAAATAAATTTAGCCCAATTAAAGTGATCTATTATAGTTTGGACTCTAATGTTCTAATAGGATATGGGCCTTTAATGTGTAGATACTTTATGGTAGTTTCTATTTTAATGATGGGTTAAAATAGGAATACCGAAAGACAACAGGAATGTTATCTATAAATAGGGTTATGGTCCCCGGGTCACGAGTATCCTTTTGTCGTATTTTTCAGTACCACAAAAATCACTCTCTTGATATCCCATCGTCAAGAGAGATACCTGAGAGAGTTTAGAGAGCTTTCTCATAAGGATTAATGGATACGCGTAGACCTGGAAGGTCAACCCCAAATCAAGGTTAAAGAGGATTCAACGGTGATTGTTGAATATGGATCCAGGTACGTATTCCTCTTTAAATTGTATTCATAAATCTGATATTGGGATCCTGAATGTTCTAACACTACATGCTAAGGAAGAGCAGATTGTAATTGTATGCACTGTATGATTATAGTGTATTGTCAAATGCATGTCCAATAAACATTTTTAAAAATTTAAATTATCATGGAATCGCTGAAACCAATTTTACATTAATATTCGAAGGGAGCATTTGAATGAATTTCGCACATAGATTGTGGTCAAGGAAACCACTAGCGACTTCCTGAAGTGCCTTGGATACGATATACATCAATACCTTTTCAGAGGCAATCCTATCACTACATCACACTCATATTCGTCAACTTCCCAGCCTATAAATTCATGTTTACGGCTTGCACTCCTCAATCAGAGCAAAGTCTAGAGATCAATTAGAGCATTGCACGAATATGAAGTGAGGGCAATGCAGCCAAGGATGAATTGCCGGCAGTGATTCATTTCACGATCAATGACATAAAATTGTGTGATCTGTTGGCAATCACTTCTTGGCTATGTTGGCCTCTCTTCTTTTCATGCCATGCATGCTAGGTTTGCTGAGAGATGTATTCAATTCAGCAACCTAGTTTCAGCACTTTGCTAAAATGTGATAAAGAGATGAAAATGCACATTTTTATATAGATCCAAATATCAACTTCGCTAACCCTTATAGACATTGTAGAATGAGTGCATTTTCACGTCCAAAGGAAGTTAGCATATTCCATATTTAGAAAATAGAGTGGCTAATTTTTGAGATACTTGTCAATGCTAGGCATTTCATGAGAAGGAAGGCAGTGCAATGCAGCCAAGGATAAATTGCCGACTTCAGTTTTATGGTATACAGTGTGTTGGACAGATGCGGAGCGAAATGGGGTTGAGGGTGGGGCAGTGCTCCCGGCCCCCTCCCCCCTCAGCTTTGAGAAAAATTTTAGTTTAGGCATAGAACTTTTAAAAATTCTTAAGTTGACCTATATTTATACCTCCTAAAATATCTGAAATTCCAATTCTTATCAAATTTGCCCCCCCCCCAAATATTTTTGAAATTCCCTTTTATCTATATTGCCCCCTCTAAAATTTTTTAAAGTCTCTATCTTATTTACATTGACATCCCTTAATAAATTAAAAGATCTTAATTCCTATGTTTCACACGAGTCTTAGATCTAATTAATGTTAGTTATTGAGGTAAATACAAGAACAAACTCTTTAGACGTCTGTAAACTGCCATCTCCCCCCCCCAAAAAAACACATAGGGTTCTAGTCCCAATCTAACTATCATAAAATGGTCAAGCAAGAAGGTAAGGAAACCTATGTAAAATGAGTAATCCTTATCCAGAAAGAAAAGCAACACACTCAAGAGATTCTCGAGAGTCTAGTCAGTTTGGTAAGGGAATCAATTAAGCTTTCCGTTTTTGTTTTTGGCAAAGCCTAGGTTTAACACATAAATTATACAAATTTTTGGATTTCGGGCTTTTGGGTTTCAGGTTCAAGGTAAAAGACTCAAACTCAACTCACCTCTTATATGAGTTTCGCGTTCAAATTAGTCTCAACTCGAGCTCATAATTAAATACATAATTATGTATAATATATATTTTATAATATTGAATTACTATAATTTATATAATTTATTAGAATTTTATGTCATTATATACATACATACATACAAACATACATATATGTGTATGTGTATCTATCTATTATTCTACTTAGGTATATATATAGTTATTACTTCATATCATGTTATAGTTATTATATACACACATACACACACACACACACACACACATATAAATATAGATATACATACATATATAGTTATTACTTCATATCATATTATAGTTATTATATATATATATATACATACATACACATATATACATACACACACACATATATGCACAATTATTAATATTTTATGTCATATTATAGTTATTATAATATACATTACATGCACACACATACTTATACACAGGTTGGGCCTTAATCGAGCCTAACTATGATATGATCCAAACTCAACTCACATTTGTTTGGGCCTAATATTTAAGACCAAGCTCTATCCAGCCCAATTAAAGATTAAGTTCAGTGGACTATTTTGGGCCGAGTTCAAGCTGGCCTAACCCAATCGATAGCCCTACTTGGTTGGTTGTCCAGAGTTTATTTCTGCCGGCTTTTCAAATGGCCGATCTGAAACAGTCTTACTTCTAATAGCTTGACAAGGATGTCAACTTTCAATCTTTGGGTAGAGATTCTATGTTCGGCTAGAGATTCTATGTTCTTGCATGCAGTTGGGCAACAACGAGCCCTGAATGTCAACTAATCCAAATCTTCAGTGTGGAGCCCCATATCTTTTGACTGGATTTGGAATGCTTTTGCATTTTTTTTAGTATAAACCACAGGTATCGGCATCCGTATATTTCGATCATATTTGGAAAGCTTTTGCATTTTTTTTTAGTATAAACCACAGATATCCGCATCCGTTTTACGATCTGTGACAAATTTTGTTCGAATTAATGTCAGGCCCTTTGTGAAAGGAGATCTCTCAATGTTGTTTTTTCCATTCCCATGGGTTTCAAATCCGAAATCTCATGATTAAGGAATGCAAGTTCCTTCTACTTACACTAACATCCGTTGGTGTGGAAAGCTTTTGCATGAGAAGAGAATATGACGATTTCTTATGGTTCAAAAGTTCCTCAAGCAAAACTAAACTAAACTTTTTCGATTAAAATTCCTATCTTCGAAAGACAGCAAAATATGTAGCCCATACATGACTTTTTTAGTTTACTTATTAATTTATTTTTTGATTTAATTGAGCTCTAAGACTCATACAAGAGAAAGGGGGTTTAAGAATCAAAACAATAGACATGATATATACTATATATATTGCTACATATTTGTTTCACAATTAAGTAGGACTTTACGTAATAAGTATCCATCTCTTACTAGCTAATAAGAGCCCCAAATGATAGACAGGTTGGCGGAGTGAAATTAAGTTGGTAAAGTGTCTTAATAAAAAGGAATAATAAAGTGAAGCAAGCTTTAAATTAATGATTTAAAATGAAATCCCAGAAATTAGAAGCACTGAGCTCAAATCATCCTTTTCTCTCTGTTTTTTTTAATCTCACCTCTCTCTTGCTGAAAAAAAAAATTAATATGAGTTTATGCATTAATAAGGGTGCATGATAAATCAGTCACAATTGGGTTCGGTCTAAAAATTATCTTAATTCTTAATTCTCAATCCTCCCGTATTAAAAAAAAAAGGCTAATCATATCATAAACTGTGTTCGATGAATCAGTCACCATTTGCTCGGTTAGAAAATTATCTTAGATCTCATACACCTAATTTAATTGATCTAGCTCCTCAATTGTTAAGAGTACTTCGAAACAAATAAGATTTGACTTTGGAAGCATCTAGAACAACAATTCCTATCTATATTGTAGCTACGACACCCACTAGGAAACTTCCTCAAGTACCTTGAATGCAATTTGCCTCAAATGTCTTTTCAAAGGCAATCCTAATCAGTACTGCATCATACTCAAATAGTCCATAGTTATTGCTTCATTATTAGAACACCCTCTCACCCTTTTCTCATGAAATCTCCCCCATTCTTTGATTGCAGGGAGCTGAATTCCGAGGTTCCCAAAATGGTCAAAACAAATGAACCGGGCGGTTTTGACTTTTCCATTTTGAAAATATAAAATGTCGTGGTAGTGAGATTTGATCTGGGACCTTATATATAAGATACAAGTGTCTTAACCACCACAAGTATTTTGAAGTTAGATGAGTACAAAAATTTGAAAATTCAATTTTCATTTATTGATATTTTCTTTTTTTGTTTTTCCAATTTGGTTAAAATGTATCTAATATTTCAGGCTTTTTTTTTGTATGGTTGAAAGAAAGCAAATTTCGCTGATGGGCAGTTGGTAGGAAGGGAGGTGGCAATATTGATAACATTCAGTTTTTTGTCACCTGTCCAAATTTTGTACTCCCTTTACTTGTGGATGACATGAGCGGACTTACCACCCCCAGGATGACTGTACTAAACTAACATTGTAACCTATTTAAAATATATATGCACCTTCGATTACTAAAAAAAAAAAAACCAAATAGCCTATTTCCCAGCTTATAAATGCATATCCACAGCTTGCATTTCTCAATGGAAGAAAAATCGGAAATCAATCTGAGCATTGCATGAATATGAAGTGAGGGTAACTAATCACTTGTCGCTAGTGTCAAAAATTAATTATCAAATTTCTAAAACTATAGTAGTGGGAGCCCAGGTCGAATCCACAGAAAATAGTGAAATTCTTATTTTTCAATGTCAAATCAATAAAGATAAATGGAAGTAATCAAGAACAATTAACTAACAAAATAAAGAGAATAATATCAAAAGCAAATAATAAATCAATAGACAAAAGGCAAACCAAGAACATGAAGGGTTTCACTCTAGTTGATCACTAACTCCTACAGGTCCAACTCCTAATTAACCATTCGACCTAAATTACCCTAAACGCAACAGCATCTCGTAGATTCTCTAAATTCTACAACTAGAATGGTGCACTCTAATTGTATTCTTGTTATCAAACAATTTAGGTTTGATGTAATCCCAAATTAATCCAATAATAGCATTATGAACTAAGAATCAACTGAAAATGACAACAATCCATGACGCACATAGTTATTTAATCAACATTGCAATTCCCCCAAAAGGGTTCGCAAAAGGGGACAACCAATCACTAACCTTATTCGCCACTTACAAATATTGATACATGACAATTAGATATCAAGATTAATATTTTAACAGGAATATACACATATAGAGAATAATTTGTGACTTACTCTACTACATATGCATAAACATAAATTAGAAACCAAAAAATTATAAATCATTAATTAAAAGTTAGAAAGATCAAACCAGTTTCACAATCGTTAGAGCTACCACTTCTATCCTTGGCTTGAAGGAAGAACTAACCAAATACTGTCCTCAAGAGAGGAATAGAGATGTTCAAAACCAAACCCTAGTCTGCCTATTCTAGTCTACTTCTACAAATGCTGAATAAGAGGAAGTAATAGCCGTAGGCTGTTCTCCTCTCCTCCTGTCCCTTTCTGACAGCTCTCTATATCTATTTATAGAGCTCTAAGAATAGAGATTTTAAGTTAGAGTTGAGTGGCACACTAAAAATTAAAATTCATACGTCTAGGCAATGCTGCATCAGGTTGCAAGATGGGCACCCATCATCGCTTAACTCTTCAATATAGTTGAAATCAACTTCAAACTTGAATTGGCCCAAATTTTGGCACCCAACCTAGCACCCATTAGCTTCTGGTCCTCAAGCTTAATATTCTCCTCCTAGTTGAGCTCTTTTAGCATCATTTTTATTACAAGTGCCAATTAAACTATCAAATCATAAAATATGCCTAAATGCCATATTTAAAGATAAAATGTACACAAAATCTTAGTGACAACAGAGCATAAAAATATATTAAATATGACACATCAAATTCTTCCACACCAAATTTTGCACATCCTCAAGAAAACCAAACTAGAGAGCATAGAAGAGTACCCAATAAACTAATTCATCTCTTTCCTAAAACATTAAAATAATGCTACCCCCAAAAAACAATCATGCACCAAAAACCAACACACAATACCAAGTGAAATACCAAAAACAATCATGCACCAAATTTTGGCACCCATCCTAGCACCCATTAGCTTCTGGTTCTCAAGTTTAATATTCTCCTCCTAATTGAGCTCTTTTAACACCATTTTCATTACAAGTACCAATTAAACTATCAAATCATAACATGTGCCTAAATGCCATATTTAAAGATAAAATGTACACAAAATCTTAGTGACAAGAGAGCATAAAAATATATTAAATACGACACATCAAATTCTTGAGAATAGGTGTGGCCAAGAGAACTTCTAATGAAGTAAATATGCAAACTAGAAATCTAAAAAAAAATTGAAACAAAAACAATATAACAAACTAACAAGTCATATATTAGAAAAGATACACCACCTAAAATTCCAAAACAAAACAAAGTAAAAGAAAAGTTAAAAAAAATGTGATAACATGAAATTTATGAAAGTGAGGTTTGAAAATTTGGGAAGAAATAAAGAAAGTAATAGTGCATAATGTGGAAAGCATATGCAGACTTCTATCTTTTCTAAACCACAATGTCTGGCTCCGCACATAGGACCCGACATAAAGCCCAACATGTTCTGTCTATTGTCAGCGTCGCTACGTTCATTATTACCTATAAAATAATCAAGAAAAATTATCAATTATAAATATATCTGACTACAAAATTAAATAATTAAAATATAAAAATGCTAGATTGCCTCCCAACAAACACCTTTGGTTAACGTCATTAGCTAGACATAGACAAATGGATTCGAGGAGGATAAAATCCTTCAGCTCATTTCATTGCTTTCACTATATATTCCTAATATCTCCCATAAATGCATTGATTCTTTTTAGGTACAATATGAAATCTTAAATCTTCATCAGTGTCCTCAATATCCAAGTTACACTTCCTTACTGTCCAAAAGATATATTGGCAATAATTTGATAGAGGTTGGTGTCTTACATCAAGATATAAAAGTGCATTTCTTCCCTTCAAACTGTCATCAACAACCACATTAAAACTCAAAATCTACTGAGACAAATCATCAAGTTCATCAAATTTATTCTCACCCACAAAATCAAAAGCTCTTGCCTACATATTATCAACTACATCACTAGAGAACACAGAATTGACATCAACTAGACATTTGATAGCATCAAAAATAGTAAAATTAACGATTTCACCATCATATTCCATTGTCAATATACCATTAGACATATCAACTCTAGTTTTAGTAGTCTTCATGATGGATTTTCCAAGCAAAATTGGTGCTGGACTAGAAGACTTATCATCCTCCAAATTCAGGACATAAAAGTCAACTAGAAAAATTAATCTTTCAACCTACACAAGAACATTTTCTGATACCTTTTCAAGGTAAACATTTGAGCAATCTAATAATTGAATACTAACTCTAGTTGTCTTTAAATGATCCAAATTCAAAGGAGAATACATCGATAAGGGCATGACGTTGAGAGATGCTTTTAAGTCTAACATAACTTATTTCATCTGAGTATTACTAATGATATAACAAATAATGAATATACTTGTATTCTTATATTTTAGAGGCAATTTCTTTTGAATCATGGCAGAGACATTCTTGTTAGTAGTCAACTTTCCTTTCTTCCTAAGATTTCTTTTCATAGTATACAACTCCTTAAAGAACTTTGCATGCTATGAATTTTGCTTAATCGGCTGAAGTAATGGAATGTTGATTTTAAATTTGTAAAGGACATTAAAGATATCCTGCTCGTTCTCATCCTTCTTTGGCTCTACCAATCTACTGGAAATAGGTAGAGGAGTAACAATATAAGTTTTAGAAATATTAGTTTAACTTTCATTCTCAATTAGTAAATCTTCTACTCCTTCCATTGACATGGGGTATTGAGATTCTTTGCTCGTCTTGAATAGGATGCTCCAATTCTTTTTCACTTCTAAAAATCATTGTATTGATACTCTCTTGAGGATCTACTATAGGTGGAGAAAACAATTGTTCTAAATTTTGAGTTTGCAAATCAGCGATAGATGTGACTAGTTGTCCAATTTAGGTCTCCAAATTTTGAATACTAGCCTGAGTTGATCGTTAAAATTGTGCTATTTCACGCCAGAATTCTGACATCTCTTATTGAAAATGTGTCTTTTTTGCTGAAATTGTGCAATTGAATTGGCTAATGATTTCATCATATCCTCCAAAGATGCACCAATATTAGGAATTGAATAATCTGACACTTATGGATGAATTGATTGTTGATGTTGAAATGTGTGATACTGGTTGGGAATTTGAGCTGGCTGACCTCTATAATTGTAGTTCGAATACTCTTTCCAACCCCAATCGCCTATATGTGACTACAGGTCATAACTCCTATAAGATGAATCACACATCCCTTCATTAAATTGAACATGCTCATATGGATCTTCTTGAAGTAATGGACACATGTTTTTAGAATGTGCCAATAAACAATATTCACAAACTTTAATCACTTCCAAATTATTCTCTAATTGGTGAGTCAAAGAGGCGAAATTAGGAAGTGTCCCTTCCAGACCAAAAGCACCAGCTATTGTTTTTTTCAACTACCTTTGTGGGAAAGATTGGATACACATAAAATTTGTGGACAATAAAAATAATAAATCAAAATTAAAAATATGTAAAAAAAATAACAAAGAAAAAACAAAAGTTAACACTATTCCCCAACAATGGTGCTAAAATTTTGATCAATTGGCGCTAATGTCAAAAATTAATTGTTGAATTTACAAAAACTGTAGTAATAGGAGTCCAGGTCAAACCCACAAGGAACAGTGAAACTCTCATTTTTCAATATTAAATCAATAAAGATAAATGGAAGTAATAAAGAAAAATAATAAATTACCAATAAAAATATAACCAAGAACTCGAAGGGTTTCACTCCAATTGATCATTAACTCCTAAAAGTCCAACTCCTAATTAACCATTCAACCTAAGTTACCTGAACATAATAATAACTCGCAGATTTTCAGAATTCAATAACTAGAATGACACACTCTAATTGTATTCTTATTATCAGACAATTTAGGTTTGACGCAATCTTAAATTAATCTCATAATAGCATTCAAAACTAAAAATCAGCGAAGATAATAACAACTCATAAAGTACGCAGTCATATAATTAACAATATAATTGCCTCAAAGGAATCGCAAAAGGGAATGACCAATCAATAGCATTATTCACCATGTACAAATATTAATACATGACGATTACGGATCAAAATTAATATTTTGGCTATAATATATACATATAGAGAATAATTTGCAACTTACTCTACTACATATGTATAAACATAAATTAGAAATCAAGAAATTGTAGATAGTTAATCAAAAGTTGGAATGATCAAACCGGTTTCATAATCATTGGAACTACCACTTCTATCCTTGACTTGAACGAAGAATTAACCAAATACTATCCTCAAGAGAGGAACAGACCTATTCCAATCCACTCCTACAAATGCTAAGTAAGAAGAAGTAGCAGCCATAGGCCGTTCTCTTCTACTCCCCTCTCTTTTTGATAGCTCTCTACATCTATTTATAGAGTTCTAAGAGTAGGATTTTTAGGTTGAAGTTGAGTGGCTCACTAAAAATTAAAGTTCGTACATCCAATCAATGTCGGGTCCTATATCAAGTTGTAAGATGGGCACTCATCATCGCCTAACTCTTCAATATGGCTAAAATCAACTTCAAGGTTGAACTGACTCTAAGTTTAAACCCTATCCTAACACCCATTAGCTTTTGATCCTCAAGGTTAATATTCTCCTCCTAATTGAGTTCCTTTAGTATCATTTTCATTCCAAGTGCCAATTAAACTGTCAAATCACACAATAGGCCTAAATGTTATATTTAAAGATAAAATATACATAAAATTTTAGTGATAGGAGAGCATAAAAATCTATTAAATACGACACATCAGTAATGTAGCTAAGGATGGATTGCCGGCATTGGACATATTACCATTAATGACATATAGTAGTTTCTTGGCTATGTTGGGCTCGCTTCTTTAGGTGCAATGCAAGATTTGCTAGGCCTAACCATTCAATCTAGTAGCTAGGTAACAACACTGTTATTATGAGATGAAAGTTCACTACTTTATTTATGCTACTATTTTTCACATCACCATTTTTTTTATAGTTCAATGAAACTGTTTTATATATTTTTTGTGAATTTTTCTAGATTTATGCCAAAATAGTTATCTCATATGCTACAATCAACATGCAATGTCAAATGAGTAGTATTATAGGTCTCATTTGACTACTATATGGATATATGATATCTATTCTTCTCTCTTCTTTTGTCTAATTTCTTTTGGTAATTCATGGACATCCTTTTAGGCTAGTTTCACTTGCAAAATTCTCAACATCCTTTTGATTTCCTAATTTGTAAGGTTACATTGGTTTTAGTTCTGAAATTTGTCCCTCGAGAAGTTGTAGCAGGCCCAAGATCCTAATAGTCCAAAAGAATTAATGAGAACAAAAGAAAAATAATAATAAAGGTAGCAAATGAGACAAAAGCTTGTGCTAATTGTTTCTTGTGTAGACCTAGAGGCCACAAAGAGGTCAGCCCATGCTTGTTCATTTCCCCTTCATTTTTTAACTTGTCAGGTATATGTTCTTGACAAAAAGCCCACCTATATTTACTTAATAAAATCCACCAACATAAAATTAATTGTGCAAAACATGTCAATGAAAATTGAAACTCATGTTATCATGGTGAAAACAAGAATGAGAAAAGTAAGATGAAATCAACTTGAAGAGTATCATGGAGTCAGGCCATATAAACTTTTTAGTCATATAAACTTTTTAGTCTAAAGTTTAAAATTTCATACTAATGTTTGAACATATTGGTGCAAAAAGTTTAATTCAAACATTATGCAGTCAATCCTCTATTCAACAGATAAAAATGTATATTCTACTATTAACTAAAAGTTGTTTGATCAATGTTGACCGCTAACCATTTGGACTGCTACGTTTAAATGATTTCAACTCCAAAGTCCATTTTAAATGATTAAAAAAACTCTATTCAAAGTCCTCTTTTTTCCTTTGGGGTAAAAGAAAAATTTTAATGATTCAACTCCAGTTATCACTACATGATATACATGCAAAAGTTCTTTGATCATAGAGAACCATTTTGACCATTGTCCTTTTTTCTTTTTTTTGTGGGTGAAAAAATAAAATTTGAGTGGCAACAATTTCAGTCATTACTACTATAGATCAACTTGTGGGTCAAAACCATAAGTCGCTTATATGAATATTTACAAATCTCTCACCGTCACATCAATAATAAATTTCAAACACACGATCTTGTTACAGAACGATCTATAAAACAATTAATACAGTTTGATTAATTAGTAACACTCTTAGAGTCCACTCCTTCCCCACACTATGAGTGAAAGGGAAAATGTAAAGACTATCATTAAAGCAGCCCAAGCGAGACTTACTATGCCCATGTGAATTATGCCCCCTTATCTCTACAAATATGAAGAAATTATTCCTCAATAATAAATAATATTAGTATAGTGGAATCAATGGCGCAGAGTCAAAAAAAGTATTCTGACCGAACACTATTGATAATCCCTCTACCCTTAGAATAGTTCCTTGATTGAATCTAGGATAGGATTCAAGGATTTACAATCTTTTCAAAAAAACCCGCTTCAAAAAATGGGTGATAGTCCTTCGAGGTTTGGGTTGAATATGAAATGTTAAATAGCATTTCTAGTATTTTATTAGAAATAAATTGAGTATTGGTATATGGAGTCAGATTGTTGATATGAATTTCTTGAGATCACAAAAATTAGATTTTAACCAAATTATTTTGAATTAACCAATATTTTAAAACTCGAAACAAGTAGTCTAGCTTAGTCAGTTAAAAAACATAGAGCCGGCTAAATGTCCAATTTGAGTGAACTATAGGAAAAAAGATTGAGCTTGACTTGTCAAAATCAGAAAAAATCTAATTCGATAGACCAAAACTAAAAAAATGATAAACAACTTGAACAAACTATTTTTTGTTTTCTTGTGCACTTTTTTTAAATTTTTTTTAACTTTTCATGTTTTGAGCTTGAAACTCAAAGTTTATATAGGTAATTACACTTTACATTTGGAAATTTTAGACATCTATAAATGTTATTTTACATTTTTTTTATCTTAATTACAATCTTAATTTCTGCATTTTGCCATATAATCTTTTGCATTTAGTTATAACTCATCAAACTTTCACTTAAAATTTAAGAACACCATAAGAGATATTATTATCCATATGTATTTGGACATAATTTTTGAAACCTCCCTTGATATTTCTGATGATTTTGCTCAACTCCCCTCAAGTTTCAATAATTAAATTGACTTCCCTCGACCCAATCAAATGACTAAAATATCTTCCACCTAATAGGTAATTCACAAAGGGACATTTAAACCTAAAAAAGAAAAGAAAAAAACCGTACTTCTTATTATCCTACTTGCCATCTCCTGATTTTAGAGAACAGGGACTACCCATTTTCTAATTTTCATTTGCCTTCTCCCTTCTCTGTCATACATGTTCTCTCATTCTTTCTATAACTAATTCTCCCTCCTATTAAATACCATGTTTCGTTGTTACCAACCACATCAATATCAATTTTTCTATTATCTCCAAAATTTATCCATAATGATTTTGCCTTCCCGTCTCTTCTCATTAGAAAAATTTTAGATCTTTCCTTTTTTTTTTTCCAATATATTTACTCATTACAAATGTTAGCCAATGAAAGTTGTCAAATTAACAATGTGCAGATTGTGAATTTTATTGTCACGATAAAGAAGATGGTAGTGATATAGGGAAGAAAATTAAATTGATAGTTGGGAGATAAAGAAGTGACTATTATGTTTGTTAAGCAAAAAGTCTAGAAATTAAAAAACTCAGTTTGGTTCTCTATCTTATTTCCACCTATCCATTGTGATTTTACTATAAAGCTGGAATTTTGTCTCTATTTCTAAGAATGCTGAAACAACAATGAATTATACTCTTAGGAACATGGAAGAGTTTCTTGATTTGGTTTTGTGTTGGTAGTGAGTTACGTTAAGCAAAAATTAGCAAGTAGTGGGTTTTGAGGTGGGTTGGAGTTGTTGGACAATATGCTTTGTTTGGTATGCCACATACAAGAACTTAAAGATTAAAAACTTTTTTCATTTGTTTACTGGAAGAAGAGTATTTTAGGATACTTGTAAAAAAGTACAAACTATTGAGCCTATATTGTTCCATAA
Source organism: Gardenia jasminoides (assembly GCA_013103745.1). Lineage (NCBI taxonomy): Eukaryota > Viridiplantae > Streptophyta > Magnoliopsida > Gentianales > Rubiaceae > Gardenia > Gardenia jasminoides. The sequence continues at coordinate 4,823,044 of CM023097.1, read as the reverse complement.
ACCTTAAAAGCAAGGGAAGTAAGTGTAATTTTTGAAACTTGAAAGAGCTCCTTGCAATTGCTGGAACCTCAGGGGAGATATCTGAAATTAACCCTTTTTGGTATATTATCATATCTTATCAATATAGGAAACCCTATGGGAGGTTTCTGAAATTATCTATATTATCATATCATATCAAAATTATAATATATTTATGATGTGAACCCTTATTTTGGTTTTTTGACGCCTGTCCAAGCAGATGCTGTCATGGTCCTCATGGAGTTTGAAAACACTGGAATTAACCGGAACTTAAGAAAAGAAAGTGAAAGAGCCACACAAAATAAAAAAAAGGTAAAAGATTACCATTTGAGTCAATTTGAAACCTTGTCAGGGCAAAAACGTAAATCTGGGTAAGGTAAACAAAAGTCATGAATCATGTCCCAAATCTTCATCATTTCCCTCGTGCACAACACCTATATAAACAAAACCAAATGCCAAAAGACCTCAGAAAATCAAGAAAAAAAACCAACTTCTTGGTTGCTTCTCCACTTTTTCTTCAATGGCTTTCACAAAATTCCTGGTATTTTTCCTATTTCTCTCCCTTATTTTCTCAGAAATTAAGTCAACAACGTTGTCAGACTCAGAAGATGAAATATCAAAATCAGGAGCTCCAGATTCTTCTCTAAAACTAGAACTGGACAAACTCAAGTCGAAGATTTCCCTGACAGGTCTAACTCTATATATTTTCCGATTATGATGTCATAATTTGTTCTCAATTTAAAGCTATTTAAAGTAGAAAAGTACTGAACTTTGGTTTTCTTTGAATTTTTTTGGTGTTTTTTTTATGTGATTTGAATTTCTGCTAACTAGTTTGATTTGTTGATGTGATGTTGAAGATTTGGATTTTATGCGCAAAAGGGTTTGATGTAATGTACTTTTTTCTGGGTTTTCAGTGTTATGTTGGGGCCAAATGGAATATTTTACTTAGATTTTCTTTTCTTGGTGCAAAAGTTTTGATCTTTCTAGAAGAATGAGCACCGCAGTCATGCGTATATTGTTATTATGGTTGTTTTTGTTGCTACTACTACTACTACTACTACTTAGTTTTGATTTGGTATGGAGGGAAATGTTTTCTGGTAGTGAATACAGGAACAGTGAATTAAATAAAATTTTGTTTTTTCTGTTTTTGAATTATTTTTTTTGAAAATATGGCATTCTGTGTGAGCTCAAATGTAATGTTATGCATATTCGTCCTGTATTGTTTAGGAATGTATCGGTAATTTAAAGCTTGTAAGTAGAGTCAGAATCTGATTCTTCAGATTTTGTACTGTGTATCAGGATTCGTTTTCTTCAGTTTGGTCTGCTAGACACCAGAAGAACTTCATAAGAAGGAGATAGTGAACTTTTGGTGTCTGGACTCTTTTAGGTTGAATATATGAAAATGGAAAAGAGGTCTCGAAAATGTGCTTACTAATTTCTTTGTTCTCTTATCTTGTAATTGATGAGAAACAGAATTCTATGACGTATTAAGTTACATAAAGTTTTTACAATGTTTGAAAGAAACTCATTGCTTTGAGCCAGCTTTCTTGTTTGATATGGTTGTTTTTAGTGGTCAACTTGTCATAATGGAAGATTCTGCAAATAAAACGTATTTTTTGATATTTAACAAGGTTTTTGTGTTTAGTAAACTACATTTCTTGATGTCAATTATATGTGAGGCTAGTGTGCTTACTTTGTGACCTTTTTTTTTTCTCTGAATAAAGAATCCAGCATAGAAGAGAGAACACAAGAAATTAAGAGCAAGGAGAGAACTATCAAAGAACTAGAGAAGATAATTGATGAGAAGTCAGGCAATTTAGCATCGCTTCAGAGTGAAGTACTATTGCTTAAGGTAAGGAGTTTACAGTGCTTGAGGGTCTTTGAATCTTTTTCCAAGAGTAAAAATTTTTCAAGTGAATGAGAATGTGGAAGTGTAAAATAGTGTATCTTGCTGCAGAAACTTCTGTCTGATAAAGTTGATTTGTTTATCAGGAAAAAGAATCATCAAATGCTAAAAAAAGGGAGGGCGAGGCTGATGCGCATGCCTCTCAACTTCAAGAACAGGTTGCTCACTCTAGAATAAGTTGTTTTGACATATGGTTAGGCGCTAATATTCTCTTTGTGGCAGATAAACAATCTAAAGAAAGAGATAGAAGTCCAGAACAAGAAAAAAGTTGGCCTTGAGGCCAGAGCAAATGATGCTGAGAACAGAATCAAGGATTTGAACTTAAAACTTGAAAATGTATTTGGTGTTTTCTCTTTTGGTGTTTCTATTTGTTATTTCTTGTGTTTTTATGGAATGTCTTAGTATTAATTTTAGTTTTATCTGATCTTTGCCAGCTTCATCGGACAAATGAGGAACAGAAGTCCAGGATTCGTAAAACTCAGCGTGCCCTTGAAGTGGCAGAGGTTTGTTACAACTTTTTTTTGGCCCTTGTGACGTTTAATCTGGCTAACACATTGGGTGCTAACTTATTGTTGGCTATAGGAAGAATTGATGAAAGTAAAATTGGAGGCTTCTTCTCTTTCTAAACACCTGAGTGAGGTAATTAGACTGTTTTCTTTTTCCTCCTTTTAAAATGCTTCTCATTGATTAACCACTTCACTCTAGATATCCTCTCTCTCTGACTCTCTCTCTCTCATGTACTGTCTCTTATTTTCTGGATATTGACGGGTGAGAGAGTTGTAGAAGATTGCACATTTGATAATTAGTTAGGCAGACACGGAGGTTGGGGGATAGGATCTGGATTTGTATTGAAATCTGACAAGTCTAAATTTCTTCTTCAACTATGACTAGTGAAGTATGGTTCTTTAAGTTGTAGTTATCTGCACTACTACTGTTTGAATGGATGTTGACCAATCCCTGAACTTTGAGGTTAACTTGATGGTGGATTTATTTTTTGGACATGTTCAGGTTAAGCTTTCACAAAAATTGAGTCAATGTGGTCATGTCAGAGAGAAACTTTAATAACTTTTTTAGTTATTAGTTGTGTACAATTTGTTGGAAGAGAAACAGAATTAAAGCTTGGTGCAAGCAGTTGAAAGCTTTTTGTGATGATGTAGGTGATTATGGGGTATATATATATATATATCTGCAGGGTGCTGATTTAGTTTCTGTTGGTTTAAAGTTTTTGAAGCCCTGACGTGGAAATGGTAAGATGAAGATTGTGATGGAAAAGTATTTTTAGGATCCAAAAGATTATTGATGAATAAGTTTGATTGATTTATTTTGTGCTTTTAGGGATAAGAATATTCCTAAACAGCATGAAGAGAGCTAGCTTCCAAGTGAAGATGTTACAATGCATATTGGCTGAGATGTTGAACTATAATGTTGACAATTTAGCAGTTATACATGGCTGGAGTCGTTCATGTCGAAGGAGACAAATATACGGTTTATTACCTACTCTTTGTTATTTGAAGGATTTAAAGGACATGCATTTGGAATCCTATAGTCAAAAAAGTTTTGGAGGATATTCTTGGAATAGCTCTAAAGCTGAAGGTGTAAGTCTAACTTAATCAAGATAATCAAATCACCAAACACTCCCCTTGATGTTAGATGTAGTCTGGTTGTGGTGAAATGTACTTCTTGTGTAAACATCTCAAGTCAAATATGACAGTTCTTTGTTGGGAAAAGAGCACGCCTTTTTTAACTTTAGGACTAAGATGGTTTTTAATTTGCTTGTGCTGCAGAAATTTGAATCTACTGATGCTTGACTTTAGTTTTTTTATTTCTCTTGATGTTTCGTTCCTCTGTGCTGCATTTTGTCTCTGTCCTTTGTTATTTTGATTCATTTGCATCATGCGTTTTTTATTTCCTAACAACTAATGTGTTGGAGTCAATCTGGGCAGGTTCAAGAAGCATGGATCCCACCATGGCTTTCAGTTCATTTTGTTCATTTCCAGGTAAATAAATTTTTTTCTTAACATATACACTGCATGACTTTTGTAGGCATATTTTACTTTTCTTATATGTTTGTTTTCAATGCTTTTTCATTTTGAACATGCAGTCCTTTGTCATGACCCATTGGCATAAGCATGGAAAACCTACCTTGGATCTGACAGTTAAAAAGGTGTGGTTTTCTCATTTTTTCTGATTATTTGTATATTTGCATTAGATTTAGCATGATATGCTATGACTAGTTCTTTAAAGGACAGTTGTTCCTGGTTTTTTTTTTATCTTATTATTGCTCTTAATCTTTTTCAGGCTATGGAAAAAAAATCTGAACTTGAGAAGTGGGCTCAGCCTCATGTCTATACTGTTAAATCAGTATGTTGTCCTCCAGTTCATCCATTGTATACTTACAATGTGTTCTTGTTTTGTGTTTAGTTTCATTCTGGATTGATTGTTTTATGCTTACTGACCTGTAATACTTTCTCTTTAGTGTTTCGCATTACATATGCTTGCTCTAGCTTTTGCTTATAGAAAATTGCAGTTGGAAATGGGTTAATCTCGCTTTTTTGTCTAAATGAGTATGACACTTCATTTTCGTCCACAAGTTATTTTGACAGTGCAGATAGCTTTTATAGCAAAGGTGTCACTGCTTTATCAGGGGATTGACGTTAGTGTCCTCTTTTTATGCTTGTCCTATTAATGGGTCAGAAGCAGATCAAATAGATGAAGCCTTCTCTTGGTTTGCTTACCCGTTTATTCTCTCAGCTGGATCTTGATTGATATCCTACTATTAGAATCCAATTTGTTGCAACCTTTCAAAGCGCATATCCATGCTTATGTCCATGTATGCTACCTTGCTCTACATAGCCTTCTGAAGGCTCATTGACAGTGACTGCAAGGGTGGTTTATCTTTTTAGAGTGTTATGTGGTATATATGTGGACTTCCCCTGAACTGGAAGGATGAGATCTTCTAGGCTCAAAATTGTTTCAATCTTTCTCTTGTTTTCACCAGAAAACTTGCCTCTTTTTTTCCTTGCGAAGTCTTTTAAATGTAATTGAGTAGGTTTGTACACACTAGACTTTCTGAAGTTGAAATTGGTATCTGATAGAGTAAATGATGACATGGAAAGTCAGCATAAGTCAGCATGGCTAGATAGAGACTTTGCCAAGGACAGCGGCGAGTATCCTATTTAAATCATTTAAATAGTTATTTCTCCTGGTTAAACATGTTTCTTGAACATTTTTTAAGCTGTTGTCGGCAAATATTTAAGAAGGTTCTCAAAGTTTTGAGTTCTTGTTTCTGCTGTTATTTGATGGATAGTTCATTGTTTTGTAGAAATGGATGCCAATCGTGAAAGAACACTGCTTAGCACTTGTCAATGTTTTTGGTCTGCATCTGCAATCACTTACTAATAATGCTATCGACATGTATCATATATCAAAAAAGTCGATGGAGCCTCATGTTGTAAGATTACAAGAGGTTTTGGACCCATACTTTCAGGTATCTCTTTGGGATAATTTTGATTCTTTTGAAGTTCTAGATGATATATATGTGGTGACATCACCTTTTGTTGATCTGACAGGAAGCTAAGAAGGTTTCAAAGCCATATGTTGATCAAGTTTCATTATTGATGAAGCCGCACATGGATAAAGCTCGTGTATATTTGAAGCCTTACACAAAGAAAGTAATTCGTTGCTACAAGAGGTTCATTAAAGTTTTGACTGCGTATCATCTGCAGGTATCACATGCTTTTACTCTCCCTCTTATAATACATTATGAAGCTGGTAATTATTTATTTGTCCAGAGACTTCCACATATTGCTTGCTATGCTTACTCAGTGTCTAACATCTTGCATTATATATCTGTTTGAACTTCCTGGGGTCTTGCAAATGGATGTATTGACTAACTAACCTTTTTGCCATGTTATCTTATTTCATTTAACTAGGGCCTCTTAAATAAAAGGGATAATTTCAGAAACCTCCCTTGAGGTTTCTGATATTCTCACTGCCCTAGTTAAATGACTTATCAGAAACCTCCCCTATCATGTTATTAGGGCCCACTTATTGCATAACTTATGGGGAAATGACTTACTTACCCTCACAATTTATGAGATATTTTGTAGTTATGTTGATATAACTACTTAATTCATTATTAACATATGTTTAACAGAAATAACAACAATTTAGAAGTTTGTTAACAATAACAATAAGGAATCATAAAAGACCATCAATATATGGCATGAAATAATAATAAAAGAAGTTGTGAACATATGAAATATAGGTAAGAAATGGTGGTTGTATGACTACTAAACCTGTTAATGATAGTCATGTTTTTCATATTAAAGATAAAGTTAAAACAGATAAACATTGTTAAAATAGACAAAGTTAAAATTACTCTATACAAATTTACTTAAACGCCTTTCATTTGACAAAGTTAAAATAGATAAACATTGTTCATGCTAAACTAAAAATATAAAGCAGAACTTGAGGGTAGTTGTGGAATAAGATTGTTTTCTCTCTCTTGCTACTAATTTTTTATTATTTGTGTTTTTGAATTAGGCTATTTTGTTACCAGGTTCTTAGTTTCAGGGGAGGTTTCTGATATTTTAGAAACCTTAAGGGAGGGCAGTGAGAATGTCAGAAACCTCAGGGCAGGTTTCTGAAATTATCCCTAAATAAAATATAGTAGGTCTCATGATCCCATGATTTTGAAATCTATTTTGCCCAAGGTCAAATAATGATTGCTTCATTTTGGCTTTTGCTAGTGGACAAGGAGATAAGAATGTATTTGTTTATTAATTCTAATTTTGATCTCACCCTAGTTGCAAACCCTTTAATTAGAAGGCATTCAAACTTAGTTTTTATAGCCTTAGCTAAAAGAATAAAAGGAAGAAGTTGAGATTGGTGTGTCAAAGGCAAATCTTAGAAGGAAATAGGTAATAGTATCCAAAGAAAGAAAAGGAAGCATAGGAATTAAAAGAATAACAAAATATGATAATAGTCTAAAGAGATGAAAATTTTGGAAGGAGATAGCAGAGTGTGGAACATCAGGGGGTGAAGGCGGAGGATTTGTGAGAGAGGCCACAAGGTGATCTAACAAAATATTGCATCACAGTTCCTTTCTCTAGGAAGCATTGTTTTGGTTGTTGATAAATTGGATTTTAATGATTGATAGCATTTTATTCTGAACTTGTGAACAATTTGTTACATTGTAGAAAGGAGCAATTTATTTTGTGGTAAGCAACTACAGAATTTGGCATAATGTCCACAGGCATAAGACAGCTCACCAAGTAGTTTGCCAAACCACTCAATTTGTGCAGTATCTCTTAAGTCATTTAAGGAAAATGTTAAGAAGAAAGATCATAGCTTTATACTAGAAAGTTTCATGCCATCCAGATGGTTGGGTAACTTTATTGGCTTGCTATCCTGGGGCTATTAAAACTTGTTTTAAATAATTTTTTTAAGCTCCTGTGCTATGCCCGTAGTGTATTTCCTTTACCGCTTAGTGTTGTCGGATAGGTCTGTAGTCTGGAAACCCCCTATGCCAAAGCAGAATTACTGAGCCTTCTTTCTCGCAAGCCTTGCTTTTTTATATGTCACGCATGCCAATATAGCATATAAATGATAACACGAAGAGAGTGTGGTAGACCATTAACTTTAGGCAGCTTTAGAGCTTCTCAAGAGGGCTGTAGTAACATATTTTTGTTTGTATTTGAAATATTGAAGTCAGTGAAATGGCTGGGATATATATTCTCTCTCTCTCTCTCTCTCTCTCTGTACTTGAACATCTTTAGGACTAATTTCAAAAAATGTGAGAGTTTTAATTCTTTTTTCGTTTGACAAACATAACCATAACACTGAAAATCCAAACAAAGGCACAAGTTTGCTTGCTATTATGTAACTAGAGGTTTGAATGAAGCTTTGGAACTCAAGTCTGAACTGATTATTTTATTCTTAAGCTCAACTTTTTCACAAGCTTGATAGGGTTTCGTCAATTCCATGCTTGATATAGAATTGGCTCAGTTTGACTTGATGGTGGATTAAGGAATTAAAGATGGATAGATGAAGATTCTTATTTCAATTAGAGTGGATCTATCCATTCTGGACTCAGGATTTCTGTGGCTGTGTGCGCTTGGTTTTTTTTTTTTTGGGATGAGAGAGATCCATTTCTGACTCTGCATCTGCTAACCACCAAAGATGGTATTCCATTTCATTGGTTGTCACAAAGTTGATGCACTGTTGATTCTTTTCTGACGGAGAGAAGGGTTTAAATGTGAGATTTTGGCACTGAATGGCCGAAAAGGCTTTTTTTTTTTTTTTTTGGTGATTTTGAAATGCTAGGTTGAAAGTTAATTTGTGTGTGTTGTAGGTGATGTCCTTGGAAACAGACAATATAGAATGACATGACTAAAACATGAAGACAGGCTTGATTGATAAATCTTTAAGCGAAATGCTGGACACTTTCATTAGACTCAAATATCTGTGTGCTCTATGAACTTATCTCTAGCCCTATTGAAAAAGAGCTGATTTATGCTCTCTTTATATCCATAAAAGCAGAACACAGTGGACCAGCAAGTGGAAGCATGAAGCCTGGGTTTAACTTTTTGATCTTTTGGATGAGATTATATGGGTAGACAGATTATGTAAGCAAAGATATCTCAACTATGGATTGGAATAACTTGTCAAAGTCCTAGAATAATTAAATTTAGCATTTCTGTATGTAAATCTTTATTTAGAGTTAGAGTTATTAATGATTACTTTTTCTTTTATTGGGTGATGGGGCTAGTTAGACGTGTCATGCCATCTTTTGATGTGATAAGTTGAACATTCATCAGGTATTGTCCTTCTAAAACATAGTTAACTCTTTACTTTGCATAATCATCTTGATATTTTGGTTTGTGAAGGTCCAAGCTACTATTCTGGACTTGCTAAAGAATCACGAGTTCACAAGACCTCTTGCTACCAAGAAGTTGACTTGGTATATGGTATGCAATCTTGCTATAAGAACATTCAAAATGTCTAGTAATTCAGAGCATTTTCTTTTATTTTCTCCCATATAATCAACAGTTTTTTTTTTTAATGGTTACTGTAGGCATCTGCTTTGATGGCTCTGCCTGTCTTTCTTGTGCTAAATATGATTGCTGGAGTCTTCAGGTTAGTTATCGTAGGGGATTGTTGGTCTTTAATTTTAAAAACTGTCTGTGACTGCGAAGAGCATGTCCATGCGTGAAATATCCATGTTGCAGTGTGCGTAATATAGAATACAGCTACCATTTATTTGAACACACATTTTATTTTTGCTGACAATTTGGTTTCAATTTTGCAGCAAGAAACCTAAGAAGCGTGTTCGCAGTTCACATTCAGGCCATACTCGTCGGAGGGCTAAACGAGGTCATGCTGAAAGACGAATTGAACAAGACGATTAAAAGCAGCATGTATTTGATAGTTCAAGGTATGAATTCACTTTTCCAAAATGAATTGCAATCGAAAACAGAACTTTTTATGTTCCACATTTTTTCGGTTGATGCAGCATTGATACAATGATCTTTTTGCATCTACGTTCCCTCTGCTCTGTATACATTGGCATACCCTTATGCATGCTGCTATCTCTCGTCCCTCATTGTGTGCATATGTGCTAAAAAATATGCATATGTATGTGTGTGCCTGTGTTTATGTTCGTGTCGAGAGAGAGAGAGAGAGAGAGATGGTTCCGTTATTACAGTGCTACTATTGCGCCATTCATCCATTTTACACTGTTGTGCAGATCAAACCTTGGTCCATGCTCACTATTGCTCAACTGAGGCATCTTTAATGGGTCTTTCCAGCGAATTTGCATTTGGGTATGAGGAACAAAAGTTGGAACTGAATTTCCTGCTTAAGAGATCTGTGTTCATCACTGGTCACAATGAAGATTGATGTTTTAGAAAGTCAGCATTCTGTCCAATAGATTGTAGGTTACCAAACGTTTCACACAATTAGGGACTATAAAAGGACATGTTTTATGCGAAAACTCATTTCTGTTTTAAAAATTTTAATGTTTTCCAATTGTATTCTGCTCCAGCAGTGAAGGAGATTCATCATTCACTTTTTCGGACTTTGTTTGCTTGTTGATGTAGTAGTACAATGTACGATGCAAAGCTCAAGGAAAATAGTTTGGTTAAATAGATATACATCCTTGGAAACATACCAGGTGAAATTTTAAGCAATACCCGTTCCGGTAGTTATTCATTTTGCTTTTGGTTGAGTCTGTATCACTTTGGTAGCTAGAAATGGGAAAGACTACTGTAAAAAGTTTTTGTCAAACTGACCGCCAATGTAGTAATTGTACATCTGAAGATTGTTGTCGAACTGCAAAGGAGCCACTCTTGGGGCAAGAATACACCTTCATCAGTTTGACTGTATTTCTTTTACATCCTGGAGCTAAATGATGGTAAACAATAGAGAACGTAAGCGAAAGATGTCACTTCTTTCAGCATCAGTTGTGTAACTTGTCCGTTTGGCACAATTGAGAAATGAAATGGATGAAATAAGACAACCCTTCCAAATACAAGGAGTATATGGCTGCGGAGGAGCCTTTGATCTAGTAGTTAAGGTTAGGCGTTGTTTGACAATCAAATTCAATACTTAAATTTAGTGGTATTAGATTTTAATATGTTTTAGAATTGTTTGATAATAAAAAATTAAATAGAACATATGAATTAATTGAGTAGTATTGAATTTTTTAGATAAAATTTGCTCTAAAATATAAGTGAGTATAATGTGGTATAGACTCAAATATATTAAATTTAATGTTTAACAGTTTTGTATTTAACGGATTTAGATTTTTGATGTTTTCAAATTTCAATTTTATTAAATGTATCCTAAGATTATAGAAATTAGAGATCTTTGAATTTAATCCCTCTCCTATTTGTTTTTTTTTTTTTTGGGGGGGGACAGCATTATATGATTTTTGGAGGAAAAAGGGGCAATATATGATTTTTTGCAATAGGCTTTTATACTAAATAAACAATTTTAGCTATGTTGCTCTGATGAAAGTATTTAATACTTGAATCGATCTCAATTCAATAAGAATTTGCAAACACAAGAAGGTATAATTTTCACTTATTTGTATGAACACCATATGAGCTATTTTTTTTTTTTTATGGAATTGGTGATTAATGTATGTAAAAAAGAAAGTGCAAATACTTTTCATTAAAAGCAGTGAATTAAAAATGATATTTCTTTAAAATGACATATATATAAGTACCAGATTTTCAAAAGAGTTCATTTACAAAAAAGACATTAAATCACTATATTCCTAAATGGTAGACACATGTATAGAATTTCTAAAATTAAGGAGGTGAGTTATCCTTTAATTTGTTTCATCAATTAGGCCCCGTTTGATAACACAATTCAGCACTTAAACTTAATGAATTCAGATCTTAACACGTTCAGACCGTTTGATAACCGAAAATAGAATATCTGAATGAATTAAGTGGCACTGAATTTTCTAGGCAAAACTTGCTCCCAAAAATAAGTGATAAGCTATTCACTTATTACTGAATATAATATACATTCAAATGTATTAGATTTAACACTTAAGAATTCAATTACTTAATGTATTCAGGATTCAGATTTCATATTTCAGTTTTCAAACTTATCAAACGCACCCTTAGTCGTAATGTCGTTTAGTATAGGATTTTCCTATTTTCACTATTAATTCTATAAAAATAAGTTAACCAAGTAAATCATAAATTATTAACCAACTCATTTAATAGTGGGAAAAAAAAGTTGTGATTGGTAGAGAATAATGTGTAAGGTGCCTTTTAAGGGGAAAAAATCGAGGGGGAAAAGTGTGACTTGGTTAAAAGTCGAAGGGAATTTAGTGCAATTAACCGAAACATATGGTCCATCTGCTAAACTTACGCACACCAAATAGCTGCCCCACCAAGCCCCGCCTCCCCGCCACTGCCACTGCCACTGCCTCGCCCCTATCACCACCAACTTCCATCCGCCACCGCCCCTCCACTCCATCCACAGCCCACTTTGCTCCTCCCACCACCACCACGACGAAGTCACATTGAAGGGACTTCCATGACTCTGTCACTCCTTTCTCTTCTAAAAAGTGGTTTCACTCCAACAGTCAACGACTTCAACAACTTCCTTTTCTTCCTCTCTCAAACCCAAAAATCAAAATTCGTTCTTTATTTATTCTCCCAAATGAGCTCAAACAAAGTTAAAGGAAATTCCCAAACACTGACAATCTTCACAAAAGCTTTACTCAAGGAGCAGAAATATGAAGAAGCTCTGCACTTTTTGAGAACCCACATGGGGAAAACCAAGATTCTTGACAAAAATCGAATCTTTGAGGCTTTAATTCAAGGTTTCTGCAGAAAGGAGAATGATCCTGAAAAGGGTCTTTACGTATTGCGAGATTGGTTGAAGACTGGTGGTATTTTGCCTTCTTCTTTTACTTTTTATTGTTTGATTCATAGTTTTAGTTCTCAGGGGAAGATGGATAGAGTTATTGAAGTGTTAGAGTTGATGAGCAATGGCGAAGTTAGATATCCTTTTGATAATTTTGTATGTAGTTCTGTAATTTATGGTTTTGTGAAGATTGGGAAGCCTGAACTTGCAGTCGGTTTTTATGAGAATGCTGTAAATTTAGGTGCTTTGAAGGCTAATGTTGTTACTTATACAGTTCTTTTGAGTGCTTATTTTAGGCTTGGTAGGATCGAAGAGGCTTCTGAAATGGTGGCTAGGATGGAGAAAGATGGATTATCATTCGATGTTGTATTTTATAGTAATTGGATTTATGGATATTTTGGAGAAGGAATAATCGAGGAAGCATTTCGAAAATATCGAGAGATGGTTAATGTGAAAGTGAAAATGGATGTGGTAGCTTATACTGTGCTTATAGATGGGATTTCGAAGGAATGTAATGTAGAAAAGGCACTTGGGTTCTTAAGTAAAATGATCAAGAATGGAGTGAAGCCAAATTTAATTACTTTTACTGCAATTATGTTTGGATTCTGCAAGAGAGGGAAATTGGAGGAGGCATTTGCTTTCTTCAAGATGGTTGAGGATTTTGCCATTGAGGTGGATGAATTTATCTATGCGATATTAATTGATGGGGTTTGCAGGAAGGGGGATTTTGATTGTGCTTTTAGGCTGCTTGATGAGATGGACAACAAGGGTATAAAGCCTAGTATTGTCACATACAACACTATTATTAATGGATTGTGCAAAGCTGGAAGGACTTCTGAAGCAGATGATGTCTCGAAGGCCATAGTTGGAGATGTTTTCACGTATAGTACTTTGTTACATGGCTATATAGGAGAAAGCAATGCCACTGGAATGCTACAAACTAAAAAGAGATTTGAAGCAGCTGGAATATCGCCTGATGTTGTTATGTGCAACATACTTATCAAAGCCTTATTTATGATTGGTCTATTTGAGGATGCCCTTATCATTTACAAAGGAATGCCAGAAATGGATTTGACTGCAAATTCTGTTACTTATTGCACTATGATGGATGGCTACTGTAAAGCAGGAAGGGTTGATCAGGCACTTGAGATATTTGATGAATTTAGAAGGACGCCATATTCTTCTTCAGCTGCATGTTATGACTGTATTATTCATGGACTCTGCAAGAATGGTATGGTTGATATGGCGATCGAGGTGTTCATGGAGCTGGTTGAAAGAAATTTGTCAGTAGATAGGATGCTGTTTATGAGGTTGGTGAATGTGACCTCTGATACTAAAGGTGCAGGGGAAGTTTCCTATTTGGTTCGAAGAATGACAAACATTGGTGGTGATTTAGTTGAAGTTTTGTGTAACAATGTGATTAGTATCCTGTTTTGGGAGGGTCCTTCTGACATAATGTTAGATGTTTTCATGATGATGAGGACAAATGGACTCATGCTGATGAGCAAGCCCTACTACCTAATCTTGAAAACTTTTTTAAGAGAGGGGAAAACATTTTTAACTCGAATCATATTGACTATGTTTCTTAAACAATGTGGCATGAATGGACCTAGAGTAGGCAGAATACTATTAGATTACATGTGCATGATTGATGTCAACAAGGCTCTTAAGTTTCTCAGACAGATGAATGAGAACTCATTAAGTGTCACTCTTTCTGCTAGTGTTCTTGAGACACTGAGGAAAAATGGCAGGGCTTTGGATGCATACAAGCTGATTGTGGGAGGACAAGATAAATTACCTGATATGGATATGGTTAGGTATACTAGCATAACTTGTGGACTCTGCAAAGAGGGACATCTTCGTGAGGCCTTAGATCTCTGTGATTTTGCAAGGAACAGGGGAATTTCTCTCAGCATTGCAACTTATAATGCAGTTCTTAATGGACTGTGTCGTCAAGGGTGCCTTGTTGAAGCTCTAAGGTTATTTGATTCATTGGAGGACATTAATTTGCTTCCTACAGAAACCACATATGCTATACTCATTAACTCCCTTTCGAAGGAGGGGCTCTTATTAGATGCTAGAAAGCTGTTTGACAGCATGTTTCGTGTGAACATTAAGCCCAATACTCGTGTTTATAACTCACTGATCAATGGTTATTGCAAGTTTGGTCAAATACAGGAAGCTTTGAAACTGTTCTTCGATCTGGAAGGAGTAGACTTTAAGCCGGATGAGTTTACTGTCAGTGCAGTTATTTATGCATATTGCCACAAGGGTGACACTGAAGGAGCACTACAGTTCTTTTCGGAGTTCAAAATCAAAGGGATTTTACCAGATTTCCTAGGTTTCATGTATTTAATTAGAGGCCTTGTTGATAAAGGAAGGATGGAAGAATCTCGAGCCATTTTAAGGGAGATGCTTCAAGCAAAATCAGTGACTGATCTTCTGAATACAATTGAGACTGAAGTTGACATGGAGCATGTGCAAAATTTTCTTGTTAGTTTGTGCGAAAGAGGAAGTATACAGGAGGCTGTTGCTATCCTTGATGAAATTGGATCCATGTTTTTTCCCGTTGGAAGGAGATCTATTTCTAATGATGCATCTGCAGAACATGAACCACGTGATATGATGGTGGCTGATACAAAAAAATCTGAATTATTCACCTGCACTACTGAGAATTATTTGGACATTTCGAAGACTTGCACTTGTCGGGATGAGAAAATATCTACATCCTTGGACTTTGGTTCTTCCTATGACCTCATTGCTTCACTGTGTTCAAAAGGGGAGATCAGAAAGGCAAATAAATTGGTGGAAATGATCTCTGGCTTCTTGTAGAGACTACTTGAAAAACTCTGGTGAACTGGTTTAAGCTGTGGGTGAATGAGAGTTGCAGGTTGAGAATAATGTGCAGCCAGAGGTATATCTATGTGTATCCTTTTTCTGGTTTTCCAACATTAGTGTCAAGTATTGGGCAGTTTTCCTTTTGATCTTTTTTCTTGATTATTTGATTGCTGAGCTGTGATTTGCATCATCATTTTCCTTGGTTTTGGTGAAGGTTTTGCACAAATTGTCTTGCAGAGTGTATTTCAATGTTACAGTGTCAATAGCTGTCCTTGCTAGTTAGATTCTTATACCTTATGGTGATTGCAATCACATGGTTAATCCTTCCCTCTTCGATGTGGATGGCATCCTTTCATAATTTTTCCTTTTTTCTGATCTTCATTGTGTGGAACATCGAGTTCAAGAACACCTGAGTGATTTTTTCAAATATAGTAGGAAAACCTTCTGTTTCCCTTTACGTATCTGCAATCATTAGGAATATGTTTATGACTTTTAGAAATTGAATATTCCCTTTCCGTCTGCAATCTTTTGGACTGGTGATTTTTGGTTTAGTTCAGAGAATTCTGGTGATTATCTCTGGCCTTAACTCGTAACAGTGGCATCTAATGAGTACTAAGTTTGCTATGTTCTGGAGTGCCAAAGAATCAAGAAAGTATTTGTATGTTTGCTCAATATATTTCAATATTTTGGTTTAAGCTCTTGTTTTCTGCATATTTTGAACGAGGATAAATTGTTTCGTATAATATAGGATTGTATAAGCATCCAGACACTTCCTTTTTCTCTCTTTGGTATTTTTTCTAAATGTTTTCATCCGTAACTAAACTAACAAGGCCTCTTTTGTTGCTCCATGAACTCTTAGAAGAATTCTAATTATTTCTTTCATGTTTGACTAAACCATGTTATAGGGTAACTCTTAGTGAGGAATTTTTTTAGTAGTTTAGAAACATACATTACGCACATGCTCATAAATTCAAACTGTCTTGGTAAAATTGTATGTTCTCAATGTGTGTGTGTGTGTGTCCATAAATATATATATAATATGTGTGTGTGTGTGTAGATATAGATATATAGATATTGATATTGGTGAGCAAATAATGCCACTTGGTCCACATGGAAGGAGAGAAACTGTAGAGTTTCTGATGGGGATGAAAAAGAGACCCATAAAACTTAACTTGGATGCGGCCTACTTATTGCCTCATTCAGGAAATCAGTTGTCCAAAGATTTGTTTTGTGCATAGACTGGGTTTTGAAAACATATAGAAAGAGAAGAGTACCAGCCATTGTATTGCATTTGGAAGGGTTTTCGTTTAGCACACTTCTAGTAGAAGATGATTATTCTAGCTGGCAACTCTTATGGAAAGTGATTCTGTTTTTGTCCCCTTCTGCAAAGGAATGTTTCTGTAATTCTGTTATATATCTCACTCTGCAAATCCTTTAGTTGATCATCTTTTGATCAGGTCATATCCTCTGAGTTTATGCGTTTAGAGTTTTCTATTTTAATTCTTGGCCTGTTTCTTTTTTAGATTTTCATGTCTACATGCAATAGTGCTTGCTATCAGTTGAAGGCTTGTAGCTAAACGATAACCAGTTAGTACCCATGTTTCCACATAATTTATGTTGCTTTGTTCCGTTTCATTTTTGGTTTTCTTTCTGTATTTTGGTAATTAGGTCTTTACTGGAGTAATAACATTAGTCCAACCATGTGATAGGGAAGTTTCTTGTACCACTTTTTGGCATAGATTATGGAACTCTTGTTTTTACTTAGGTAAGTTTTTGCATTCTAAATTAATGTCTTTGTTCCAGAAAATTGTAGACCTAGCATTGCATGAATACCAAAATATCATTTGACTATTCCAAGCTATTACACATAAATTCATGAGGCCACATCATCCGATTTGAGTTTCACCACCATCTGAGCACAAGTAACTATGATTTGCTGCTTGTACCTGAAGATCAGATATTGTCATGTTGGACACTATGAAGACCTAGAACCATACTCTTTTGAAAGTTAATAGGTTGATCTCTTAATGAATGACGGTTTTGAGTTGATTTTTTGAGTATCAAGTAGTTTCTGCTTAATGTAAGATGGTATTTCTGCATGAAGCATGCATTGTATAATGCTGCTGTGGCTGAAGGTGGGTAGGTGATATTAATTATACAATTTTCTAACATTCGACATTTTTCTGTGAAGATCACACTAGTCATTTTTTAGTTATTACTTATGCAATTTTGTTTCCCTGTGTAAACATGCACCGAATGTGATGCCTACTTGCTTGAATAAATTGCTATACAGTGCAGATAACTGCCTGAACTTTGGCTAGCAGCATTTAGTTACTAGAATCCTAGAGAAATTAGAAATGTTTGAATTAGATTAGCTTCTAGGCTAGATGAGAGCCCAAGAGAGCCGATTCAAATTTGGGCAATAAACTGATTTAAAAGCTTCTGCTGCAGTACATAAAATGAGTAACTATAGGGCTCTAAACCCAAAACTGACCAAAGCCAACAATGCCTTTGTGGCACATGCCTTGTGCAACAGCTATACGTAACTGTTCCTAAAACCACTACAGGACGTCACAACAAAGCATAACTAACAACATACTAAACAACACCAAATTAAAGATCTAGCATGCTCTAGCATCGCTATGCTGAGGTAAGCTCAACTCCATCTTCTATGATTACAATTATACCTTCTGATTTGAGTTAATCATGCAGTTAAACTTTTTATATTCCACCTAATATTATTCATACTTTTAGCAGTGAAAACAGAGAAAAAATTAAGGGTCTATTGATCCTGTTTATTGAGGACATATCTTTCTTTAGTAATCTATTTTGTATACTCACATGTTTGTTGCATTTGAGTATTTTCAGTATGTATAGCTCTTGCAATTCTCTTCAAAAACTTGTTCTTCTGTCTCAGACTTTCTGCTGGTCTTTCCACAGTGGAGCAGAACAAGTCTTCTTCAGATTGCAGTTCTACCAATCTAAGGTGAGTTTCATGCTACAGTTTAAAAAAGAAAAAAAAAAAAGTTTATCTTCATCTCATGACTAAAGATACCAAAGTTGTGACCGAAAATTTCAAGATAAGTCCGTGCTGTATTTGTCAATCTGTGCTCCTGATTGTTAAACTGATGCAACTATGAATACTAGTCAGATATTATGTTAGCTAAGCTCAACATTTTGTAGATTCAATTCTGATGTGTTTCTTTATCTATTTTGCATCTGTTTAAGAGTTAGCTTTTCTGACCTTATTAAATATCAAGCCTAGAGGAATGCATTAAGCCCCACTTCTACAGTAGAATCCTGATGCCGCTGAGTGGTTGGGACCTAGTCATTAAAACTACAATGGATTGGAGTGAAAGATGACTACTAATTTTCTATGTTCCTTTCTGAGATTGCTCTATTAACCGCATGGTTGATCTATTTAATCAGATATGGGAAAAAAAATTATTCCTTTAGGACCAAAATATGGAATGGGACTTAATGCAAGAATGAAAGCTAAACCTAAATGAAGACAGATGGAAATTAATGGGAGTTGTTAGATAAGACATAATTCAAGATACTTTATGTTGGCAAAATGTATCGACTTTTGAGAAGACACCAGTGTTCAATTTAATATATGTGTGTGTGTGTGTGTGTCTATATATATATATATATATATAATGCATGAGGCATGGATTAATTTCGTGTTAAAATTTTGTCATCTTTTATTTTCCAATGTTACCCTCACAAAAGTAAATATTTACTAAAGATAACTGCTAAAGTTCAGGAACTTCTAATAACTTACATTTGTTTAATAAAAAGAACTTAAACTTTTTTTCTTAATTTGTACAGCCAAAGGATGTGCTTTTCCCACTAGTGTATATTAAGTAAAAGGTCACCAAAAGGGTTTGACTTTTGGGCTTTTGTGTGAGGGTGTTCAGCACCCCATTAATTCAAAAAAGACTACCACCTTTGGGATTTTTTTTATCTGAGAGACAAACTATTTGACGTGACACATTAAAAACTCTGTTAAATGGCTTGAAACATATTGACTGCTGAAAACACTTGAGCAGAGAATGAGTTGTGATATTTGCTTGAGAAAGAAAGTTAGATCTCCTCCAATCATTACATGGATATTTTGTTAATTAGGGAAGAGGTTAAACTAGTTGATATCTACTTCTCTAAGAGGATTGAGTATTTTGAAAGGAATGTTTAGGAGCAATATGTGAGGGTAGAAAAAGTAGAACTTGAGGGTGAACATTTCATGGTAAGAGTTAATTGCTAGTGTAGAAAATCTTTCAAGTGTAGAAAAGCCCTTATATACCTGAATCAACTATTTAAGAGAAGCCATACAGAGTAAAATTTGAACACAAGTGCAAATATGCGTTTTATGTGCCTCTTTGTTCACCTTATTGAAAAATTAACAAAAATTATTAGATAGATGATATAAATGGTTACAGTAATTATTATATAATGACGTCATTTAAGTACACCATTGAAATGAGAACATAAGATCTGGGATCTGTTTCCAGAGAGAAATCATCACCGCATCTTGCATTTTTAAGTGTGTTGATGCTTAAAATAAAGGTTTGGTACTATAATCCCCTCCCAAAGAAACAGATTCTGAGCAATTTGTGCCCCATGGAGGACTTCTGATGGGTGGTTATTTGGATGCAAATTTTGAAGCCTAGAAAGTGGTAAACTGTAAAATTCTCAAAATGTTGAAAAATGCTCTGTCACATAACTTGAAAATAATAAATATGTAGCACAAGAATGCATTTTGATTAAAGTTATTGTTTGCTCTAAAAGTTTTACTCCACTAAAAATTAATGTCTCCACAAAAGTATTAAACATACCTCAGGATATGTTAGTTATTGGTTTAGTATCAACAATATGGCTATGAAAAAATGAGCTGACTGTTTTCAAGCAGACGCTTTTTGTTTTTATGCCTGTTTTTCTTAATAATAGTTGAAGCCCCAGCTTAGCTTAGCTCATAAATTTGCTAATAGAATGAGCTAAGTTTGTTAGGCTCTTTTAGAAATTGATTTAGAACTACCTTATGTATGATAATTTTTATCTTGCTTTAGTATATCAGAAATACAGATAATACTAACTTGTTTTTGAAAATCTGTCTTTGGAACAACTTATTACTTAAACCCGAGTTTCTAGTTAACTAGACTAATGAAGTTGAAATATACTGATCAAGTAGACTTGGATTGCTTACAGCCACAGTCATTGTGATTTATTAATAGTGTTAATGCTGAGTTATGTATTAAATCTGGTCAAGAAATTTCTTGAATAAAGCAAAAGTACAGCATGTGGTTAAATCTATCTCTGGTTTAGTAACACATTAAGAGTCCCTGTCCCATCTAAACATACTGACTAGTGACTGCATAGTCTAATATCAGCATGGCTGACTTACACTAAGGCAATTAGAGACGAAAACAGTATGCAAAAAGCAGCCACCACTACTCGTGGTGATAATGCTCTTTTTAACTGTGGTTTAAGCTCTTCACACCGTTGTTCCTGACTGTTTTATCTCTAATATTTCTTGGTATTTTCAGTTTGACATGTTTAGTAGTGACATGCATCGTTAAGCTACTTCAATCTCAATTACCTTTTCAATCATTAGGTATTTGTTAATTTGGATACTTCCTCAGAAGGCACCCTGATGGTATTTGTTGCCCAGTGCATGACTTGCAGCTCACACCTGCCATATATAACCCAATTTCAATCCTTTTAATTGTTAGATATAAAGATCATGAATACATAGTTATAGCAGCTAATTTAATATCTTTTTGATGTTAATGATGGCTGTTTGATAATTATGTATTTCAGAGGCAAGCTCAGTTTTTTGAATGTTCTTGTGTTCAGAAGTGAGGTGCCAAATTAAGGTCTGCCTGAGATTGACTCTAAGACGTAGAAACTTGAGTTGTGAAAGTGTGGGGAGTTGAGGTAAGCTCAGCTTTATGAAAAGCAAATTTGACTTGACTAATCCTTGAAAGCCTGCAATCTTTGAACTCATAATATTTGAGGATTTTGATTCATGAATAAATGCCTGAAGCGAGATTTATAATATTTCTTGACTATGGAAGAGTTTCAGCTCAATTAGATTATATGTGACATGGTTTCAACATCCAAATAAACCATAAAAGAGGTGCATTTTTAGGAACCCTATATTGGAGATTAATGGGGTAATGTAGCGATCAACTATAGATCACCTGGAGCGGTTCAATATCCAAAATGATACCCTTGGAAATACTTAGTGGCAATTTC
Source organism: Gardenia jasminoides (assembly GCA_013103745.1). Classification (NCBI taxonomy): domain Eukaryota; kingdom Viridiplantae; phylum Streptophyta; class Magnoliopsida; order Gentianales; family Rubiaceae; genus Gardenia; species Gardenia jasminoides. The sequence goes on along the minus strand of CM023097.1, from coordinate 4,801,635 downwards.
TGTTCTCTTGCCCGAAAGACATGCTTAGACATTTTCATATGAATTTTTTCATTTGAAAGGGGATGAGCATTTATGCTACTTAATAGGCCATCGAGTAATATTGGCTAAGTATGTTCTTAATATATCTTTTCAACGTGCCCTTCATGGTTGCCCTATGGTGTAGGGAGAAACAGAGGGCGTGAGAGAGTTGACGCCAAGAAAAGGGATGAAGACAACTAAACCAAGGCACTTCTATTTACAAAAAGAAACTTCAGTTTTAGATAAATGTAAAACACCTAGTTTCTTTACAATTTTTGTTCTTTCAACATGTGTTTGTAACTTTCTTTTATTATTCATCATGTCTATTTATCTTTCTTGATTTTGCATTACTCAAAAATACGTTACAATTTGGAACTTTTTAATCTTACCCAAATCTTGTAAAATACAAAATATATTGAGATAACAATTATCTTTTTCTAATATTTGAATTCTTTATATCCATAATTCTTTGAGCTTAAATTCTCAAATAACGATGTTATCATCTAAGAAAATTATTCAAATTTTCATCCTTCATTAGATCAGGTTAAAAATGTGTGTGTTGTGTGTGTGTAGTTATTTTTCTATGAAAGCATAAAATAGTGGAAATGTTTTCACACTAAAAATGTTTATGAATGCAAAACAGATAAAAAATCGCACTTGCTATACGAAGTAAAATTAGAGGTACGAAAGAAAAAAGGAAGAAAGAGAGAAATGACATTAGAGCAATGCAACATCAAAAAACCTGCACAATGCAGTCTTTGTTTAAAGGTGAAACTGAAGAATTAACTTGTCGATTGCTAACTGTACCGTTTCTTTTTCAATAGTTTAAAAAACATTACTTAGCTGATGAATTAGAAATTAACACGAAGCAAGATGCTTATTTCTATAGTAGATTTGCCCTAGGTTTGTCATAGTTTTCACTGAGTATTACTCAAAGTACCCACCATTAAGCTCAAGTTATTTGCTACTGTTTACATGTATTATACCATGAACTGGCGAAGAAAGAAAATTGAGGGCCAGGACCAATTCTCTTTCTCAATCTTTGGTGCAGATTATAAGTAATAAAAGTCACATTAGTTGTTATTAAACCATGAAAATTAAGTAGTGGATATACCTTGATTGGTCATTGTCACCTTTAGAATAGTCAAGTTTTGGAGCAGAAGTTTCCGTATTTGTCCTCTAGCCAGTCTTGGCTGAAGATGGTATCTTGCAAGTTTTTTATTTGCTTGAATTCAATCCATAGCTTAAAAGATTTGTAAAATTCCTGAGATCATGCATGCTTTCTTTTAAGAGGAAATTAATAGTTATGGAAAAAAATTAGAAAATGCAAAGGTTAAATGAAAATAGGACTTCTCTCCTGAAACATGGAATCTTCAAAATAGTCAATTGTAGGTGAATGAAACAAAACTAAGGTTGCTTAGGGACATGTTTTAAGATATGCAAGGATAATAATAATGTGTGTGTTGTGTTGAATTGTTAGTCTGTTTATGTGGTGTGTAAGTAGCTGAGGGTGACATTTGCCATGGCTGGTTAGTGCAGGCCCAGGCAGCGTCTCGCCCTCGACCTCTTGATGGACGATACCAATGGAAAATGTGATGACTGGCTCGAAAAAGTTAGACGCTGAGGGAAGACATTGAAGGCAGTTTTCTGTGTATATCCTTCATTTTGTTGGATTGTTGGCCTCTGTTTTGACAAAGACAAGGCGTTGTTTGGAAGAAATGATTTCTGTATCTATCGTTGCAATGTTTTGTGGGTAAGGGGTGTGCATAACCGGTTCGCACCGAATTGAGAACCGATTTCGAATTAAATTTGGTAATTCGAATTCGGTTATTTGGTAATTCGGTACCAAATCGGTGCAAACCAAATTCAATGAATTTGAATATGGTATGAAATAGGTTTTGAGATTTTGAATTTGGTTCGCACCGATTCCGAATTAGGAATTCGGAAATGAAATCGGGTATATGGTAACCAAATTCGAATTACCGTATTAAATTTAAAAATCATATTTTATATATATATATAATGTACTATCCTAGTTCTAGTATATATGTATTATTATCTTAGTATAGACTATGGATGTATAAAAATAAATAAATAATAATATATAATTATTTACAATATATTGAACTAGTGATGTTATTCTATATTTCTATCTTAGTATTTGTGAAAATCACTATTAGAATTAAATAATACATAGTATGACTTTAATAAAATGATAGTAATATCTTAATCCTTTCATACATAAAAACTAAACATATTATCTATTAGAATTAGATAATACATAGTATGATTTTAATAAAAGGAAAATACTTAATCCTTTTATACATAAAATAAAAGTCAAGCATTTAAACTATATAAGAAACAAAACAATATATAAATGGAATGCATTAAGTAATTTGTAAATTATAGGTGATTAAGTTAAATGAGATGTCACTAAATAACTAATTACTGATTCATTGTACATCATATGTTTGTACAATTGTACTTTGTAGAGATTGTTAGTTATAACAACTATCACTTATTACTAATTATTAAGTAGTAAGTAACATTGAGAATTCAACTTTGTATTTGTTCCTCAAATCGATAATTGAGAATTCAACTTTGTATTTGTTCATTAAATCACTAATTGAGAATTCAACTTTGTATTTGTTCCTTAAATCACCGATTGAGAATTCAACTTGCAAGATATAAACTATAACATATAAGGGAATCAAATCACTTTGAAGTGTGAAATATTACTCATATGTTCGTACTTTTAGATTGTAAGTTAAAATTATAAATTATAACCAATAGCACTCATCACTTGTTATTGTAAATTATATTTATAATGTGAGCGAAGTTTCGCTTTTGATTTGAGTTAATCACTTTTTTATTTATGTCTTTACATCATTGAACAATGATTCAAGTCATATAAATAGGTATATATGATCAAATAGGAAAATGGATGAGCTAGGCATCCCAAGTATTCGTAGGTTTAACAAATAGTTAGTAGGGATGGCTCACTAGCTCCTGATATGGAAGTTTGGCAGGTCTTGTAACTTGTTACAATCTCAACATTTGGCAATAAAGTGTAACTATTTGTAATAATAATAATAATAATATTATTATTATTATTATTATTATTGTTATTATTATTATTAAACTCCAAATCGGTTAGTACCGATTTCGTAACCGTACCCGAATTGAATTCGGGTACCGAATTAATTCAGTTAATGCGAATTCGAAATTGGAAACGGTTTGCATTTTCATAAGTGAACTAACCGAATTAACCGAATTCAATTAACCGAATAACTGAATATTAACCGAATGCAACCCCTAGGGTTGAAATGCAAATTCTGTCATGTAAGAGAATGGGCTGTATTCTCCGAGCAACGTGTAATTAAATCTGAGTCAATTTAAAGGGCCTGCAAATATTTTGCATAATGAGCTTGGCATACAATGATAAATTAACGGGTGAGCAAGGGAGCAATGGATCTAAATTGGGACTAACAGGGGAGTGTGGAGGTGGGCTCAGATAGAATCGGGGCGTGGGAAATTTTTAAACGCAGTGCAAAGCCCAAACAAAGTTAATGGAGACGCCCACGCAATGGCCATGACATGGATGTGGGTCAAGCCCAAGCTAAGACCAAGTGTGGTAGATACTGCGCATGGGTCATATGAACACCAAGGGATAAAAATTAAAAAGCACGTCTGACCAGTCTCAGTGATTCAGCAGTTGCTTTAGTCCACCTTAATGTTTTGAATGGGGCCCAAAAAAACATCATTTGGCATACCATCTTGCCAAATTACCTATTATTTGCGTTAAAATATGATGATTCCCAATGACCACATTCTATAGTTCGATCAACTAACCATTAGCACTAGCAAATCTCAATTAGTATGAGATAAATTTAGCTCCGCAAACAAACAAAAAGGACACTTGCACTCAATTTGCATAATAAAAGCATAGAAATGTTACTCAGGAAAGCCAAATGTTACAGAGGCAAATATTACATAATGCAGAAAACAGCTTTAACAACAGCCAGTATCGATCAATCGTTTTGACTATCAAAACTATCGAACGAAGGTGACCTAGGTAGAAAAACTAGTTCCTCAAGCACCTCAAGTTTCATTTGTTAATCAATGCATTGAAGGATGGGCAGGCTCCCACCACTTCTCAGAGCATTCTCCAAAACACAACAGCCTTCGTCGAGCCTATAAATCTCCAAGAATAGCTCGTAGATCTCATTTTTCAACAAAATGTATTTTGCTTGAGCACGAGCAACTGGCTCAGCAACCACATTTCAGCAATTATTTCCCAGTGGAAACGCAGTAGAACCAGCAACTGTCAATCTACTGGTCTCTTCCTCATGCTCTGGATAAAGCTCTTGGAGGTTAGGAAATCGATGACCTCTCCGAGACATTGGCACAACACAAGTTAGGAAGGCCGTTGATGTTACAGATAACAGAAATTAACAAAAAACACCATGCATCAACAATTATATAGGCAGCTCTCTCAACATCAGCATGGAGCTGCATTTAAACAGATTTAGTTGCCAACTCAATTTCCACGGTGTTATTGAAAAAAAAAAAAAGCTCAATTTCGACGATGATGATTTCCGGCTGTCTCCTAAAACTTATATGGTAGGTGCAAATGGTACGCAGGAGCGTGCATTGTATTGGTTAACTAGAAGCCATAAACATGGCATTAGAGAACCAGAATTAAATGTTTTTTTTCCTTCGGCTCATATGAAAGCCCTTCTTCCTCCCCCCCCCACATTGTTACCAAAATCGATAGGCTTCCGCTATTAATCACTCCTACATACATTTGTCGAGCGCTAAGCTGAAGCATGAAAAACACAGAATGTGTAGTATTGTATTGTTTGCTGCACAGGAGATTAGTTTTTTCTTCCCTTCCAACAATGAACAAAAAGTGTTAAACGCTTAGAAGTGTCAGTTGAATAAAGATTAAATGGCCATACTGAAACCATACCAATACCCTAGAGCAACCATTAATTAAATAATTTGGGTTATTGAGGAAGTTGTGGCTATGAAATCGTAACATGATTATTTTTATGTGCAGATTGACAGAAGAAGAAGCACGAACGATTTGGTGACGTATTTGCATGATGGGAAAAAAAAAAGAGAGAGAGAGAGAGCTGGGGTAGGGGGTAAAGAAGTGAAAGCGAGGTGCAAAGATCACAATAAGGCAATGCATTCTTAATTAAATCAGCACAGATAACTACTGATGCATTATCCATTTCATGTTTTCACTTAAATGACACACACAGGATCACATAATCACAGCCTTGCCGTGCCAATGGTTGCTTGGAAAAATGCGCCAGTGCCCTACTAAGGCAATCCTCATAGTTATTCCGGGACACAGTGATTTAGATGCTATTGTAATCCTCACAATTTTCATTGTCCCCAAATGTAACCAATAGGAGGCTATTATTTCAGTAAAACCATGCATCATAAACCTCACCAGAGCCTCGTCACACGATTGTCCATTTTAAGGTACGGTTTAGAGTTTGCCTGTCATGCACTGGTTGTCAGTCCCACAAGGCAACTTGTAGACCTGACAGAACCCACATCTCGAGTTCATGGAGGATTTGCAGCATTTCTTGCCTATTAATGAAACCATGCGTAGAAATTCCCTGACAATTCATTTCGCAATGTGGAACGATCAAAGAGCCAGGAGACTAATACAGTGGCTGTCCATGGACCAAGACGACATCTGCCTAAACAAGGCCTGGTTTTCGAAGTGTCCATGCTTAAGCAGTGACTGCACAACAACTAGCGAGGGTAACTCTCCCTCACGCCAAACTGGAGTTATTTTCAAAATGACCTTTTCTATGAGCCAACGGTATTTGAAGAGGTTGCTTAGGTTGTCTTGCAATTGCAGGAATGAAATTGGACATGAGGAATCCACATTGTATATGACCATGTTCAGAGGTGCACAGCTCATTTTGTGTGTAGTCCCCCAGCAAAGGCCTCGTTTCAAATCTTTCATTTTGCTGGGGATGGAGCCGTTGAATACTAGGGCAAGTTAGGATGTGGTGAACTTATTATAAATAGTAATTACAGTCCTAATTATCCATGTAATATGCGTACGTTGGAAAAATCTGCAGAATTAATTCAAATTTAGCTTGTCAAATATGCTGCCCAATTAATTAGTACCAAAAAAAAACAATACTAATTGGACAATTAGTTTCTCTCCTGTCATTCAGCACGGCTGACCTTGCGTGAAGTAGTACAATTATAAAATCACAATACAAAATCTGAAAATCCAAATCTTATTTTGTAACAAGCAAGCGGTCTCGTTGCACAGTATTCTAAAGACTGTGAGGCTGCAAATAAAAATACAAGGATATAATGTCAGCATAGGCTAAATTAACTGTAACAAAAGTAGTTAATTATTACGCGAACAGCAACTTCAGCAATCATATATTACTTACACATCTGTATACAGTTCACTAATCACATAGTAGGTCAACTGATCTGCAATAAAACTATTTTAGAATTACTAATTGTCCGACCTGTGTAATGCTATAATAATTAGTAATTACTTTTCAACTTATTGTAATACCCTAAATAATGGACTCCCTACTCTCAACTGCAGTATCGACCATAAATCTCATTATGTTACGTACTACTTAATAGTTAGGTTATCAAACATAAAACTCATTACATTAATGAGAGGTAATATTTGGGCAATCCTAACATATGCAAATCAAAATAGCACTTACGTCCTTATTGAATAGTTAATGTACTTACAATTAGTTCTACTTATTAGTAATTATGAATTAGATAATTGGGATTCACATGGCTTCATGTCTAGATTTACACCTTATGACATCAAATTAGGTGGAGGCTTTGTACCTAAGAACTCGTAGCAATTATGGATTAGATAATTGAAATTCACATGGCTCCATATTTGGACTTGAAATTAGGTGGAGGTCAGTACATAGGAACTCGTCCTTGCAACTTAAGTTTTGGTATACTAAGTAGCAAATACCAATTATATAACTGAGGCTCACATGGCTCCATGTCTAGATTGACACCGTACGGCATCGAATGAGGTGGAGGTCCATATATAAGAACTCGTCCGTGCAACATAACTCTAGCTCCGCTAATTAGCAATTATGGATTCGATATCTGAGATTCATTCGGCTCCATGGTCAGATTCAAAGTATGTGGCGTCGAATTAGGTGGCGGTCCATATCGAAGAGCTCGTTCGTGCAAGAAATGGGACTTATTACTCTGACGTACGCAAACAAACTTAAAACGATGAAGAAACGTGTCCGTCCAATAAAAGGATTTGTTATTATGAACTGAGCAGTTAATCGCTGGGTTAACTTAACTTTAGCTAATTCAAATTAGCGATTATCAATTAGATAACTGAAATTCACATGGCTTCATGGTAAGATTGGTAGTATCCAGCATCCAATTAGCATGATTATCCAATTAGTATGGGCAGTTGGAGAATTGATGTTGTAAGCACATGTGGGTAGACTTCGGAAAATTCCACCAGTTCACTGGGACTAAGGTGGATTGGATTTCTTAAAAGTATGGGAATTCCAAATAAATTTCAGGGTGCCACGTGTTAGTATTGTTGAATGCTACTGTGGCAGCCCGCATTATATTATTGTCTAAGCATCTCTTTACAATATGAGGGCTACTTCTAAAATAAAAATCTTTCGAAGGAGCGTCAATATATGACAAATACCTTTTTCATGGTAGCATACTCATAACTTCAATTTACCATCTGCTTGTATGGGTTGTTGAGTTTAGACAAAACAGCTGTATTCGCAAAACCAACAACTTACCCTAGATGACTAAAAATCAAATTTATGTGGGCAGGAAAAAGACAATAATGCCATCATTGTAGGAAAATTGTCTGAATACCCTTTTTTATTTTCTCTTTATTATTCTTCTTCTCCTTTTCTTTAATAAGTTTAGATTTCTTTTTCCACCTCCTCCATTCTTATTATTATATACAAAATTTGACAATAATATGCAAGAATTCCTTTATGGTTAAACACATACTACTGTTTTCTTACTAAAATATTGAATTATCATAAGTTATAATAAGAAATCAAAACACGTATCTATTAAGAAATATAAAGTAACTTCTGTTTATATCAAAGAATTTCTTATTATGCATAGATTGTTTTACTAAAATTTACAATGCATCAATTGTTAATAGTAACAGAAATTCCGTAGAATATTTTTACTAAACATATCCTACAATGATAATAGTTTATGATAATTACATATATCACATAACAGAATGATAATAACTATTTAAGAACCAAAAGAAATTTCTGATAAGGATAAGGAAGAAAAGAAGAAGATAAAAAAATGTGAAGTATACGAAATATGAATGTTCCATTTTTTATGCTCACATGTTAAGAAAAATTGAAATTGCTTAAATTATCTTTCATAAATGTATAAGAAAAATTGAAATTACTTAATTATCTTTCATAAATGTATACTACATTTAGTTTCTTGTGATGAGTTAGGCTAATTAAATATTTTTCATAAGGAAGCACGTTACCACAGAAATCTACATATCCGATTACATTTTTCCTATAATGAGGGTCATAATTGTCTTTTCGCTATCCACGTATATTTGACTTTCACTTATCGGGCAGTTTGAAAATTTCACAAATATAGGGTGTAATCTGCTTAGTAGTCGGTATGTAATTAAGGCTTAGTTTTATCAGATGTGACAGATAAGGCATGCGACTTGGATTTTAAGAATCGTAAAGATTGCAAAATTGCATCCTAACAAGTGTACACACTACACAGGAGGAGTTCTGTCATCAATTTTATATCTGCGCACTGTAGGAATTCTTTCATCAGTATCATCTCTGCTTCATGTGAACCCCTTTCTTGACATATAATATAAGTAAACCAACATATGATATCCTTGGATGCTTTACTGCATTGAGAGATTATAGTGATGTTTAAGTTGCTTCTGTGAACAATTTAAAACCCCTTGGCAACACACTACGTGCAAAAACTAATACCAAAATATAGAACGAGAAGCGAAAACTATGATAAACCGATCAAAAGACGAAAGTAAAAAATGAACAGCAAATATCAATGCATAGATACATCCCAAAAAGAAGATCAGTTTGTACATGCCAGATAATTAGTAATTTTTTTTTTTTAGTACAACATTTTTACAAGTAGTTCTATACCAGGGGAGGAATGAGAGAGATGGGGATGGATCCAAACAAGCTATTGAAAACTATGAGGAAACTAACTACCTCTGAAAATGTTCTAAAAAGTCCAGGACAAGAAATGCAGGTAAGGGGTTTTGGACCCCTTACCTACACCCGAGGAGGGACAAAAGTCCCAGCTGGTTAGATAACATTAGTATTGAACCAGCAACATTAGTATTGAACCAGCAGATGCTTAAATAGAAAGGAAACTAGTATACAAAAAGCAAGTGGACTAAAGATACACTTGACCAATTTTCTAAAAAGGAATATGTAACAATAGAAAAAGAAATTTTACGAATTTAGAGATCCTCTTACATGCATCAACTCTGTTCGAAGTACCAAATTCCTCATTCTAGGAACTTTGTTGAGAAATGTAGGAAACGACTAAAACAGAAACCAGGGAAAATTTATAAAAATGTACTACTACTGGGACCATAATTGCAACTTAATATTTCCTACTTCTACAGAGGTCAAAACATACAAGTGTTGCAATATGTCCCCAAAATTTGTTGTCCCAAATCTACTGTAGATAGCCCAAAATTGACAAAAGAATAAACAGGGGGTCATCCATCCCCAAGAAAGCAACACTAGCAGCAAGGCATTACCTTCTACATACTGATTAGAGATCAGTCTTAACTGCTGTGCCAGTTGCCCTTGCTCACAAAAAGAAGCCAGGTTGGGGAGCATTCAGTCCTTATACAATGAGAGGCACTTTACAACACTGAAAGCCACAGGATAAATGGAGACAAAGGGGGGTCGAATGCAACTGTTGGATCGACCAAAGAATTAAGATGACGTATCAACCCTCTCAAATCCTTGTATAGTTTGGAAAAAGATACAGCAACTTATCTAGTGTATCTGGTAAGAATTTCCTTGCAAATAAGTAGCACGGTTTTTCATTTCCATTCCACAAGCATTGTGAAATCTGAATTTGCTTCTGCAAATATCAAAGAAAGATAAGAATGAATGGATAACCACACCAGAAAGCATTAGAGCATAGATTGACAAGTAAATACATACCCTTTCATCACTTGTGACGTGGATACTTTCTGTAACAGACTGCAACAGGAAAAGAAACTGTGTCACTCCACATTAACTAGTCAAATATTTGAAATGAATTAGCTACAAACAAGCAATGAAAATTTACTCTTTCAAAGAAAACATTTTCAAAACAAGCATCCTCACAGAATTATGTCCAAATGGTGCAAAACAATAGGAGTTCAAGAATACCGTAATATTTTTTATAAGCTCATATGTAACATCCTGAGCCTTGTATGACTTGGGATGCCACTTCCCTTCAGACCAGTCAACATGTGTTACAGACCAATTTGCTATTCCAGCTGGATCAAGCATCTGATTTTCCAAGACAAGAAAAAAAAAGAGAATATTAACTTTTTACACAAAAAGAGGAGGCTGGAAATTGCAGAAAAATCACACAAGGTAGAATCAGATAAATGACGACATAAATAGTCATACATGGAAGAATGTTGGTAAATAGTGTTCATCTGAATAGCAGTTCTTTCCATCCATGCCTGGCTGTTACACCAGAAAAACAAATGTTAAAAACCAGAGCAGTAACCAAGTTCAAAAATATAAACCAGTTGTACTAAATTTTTCAGCTCACTGAAAATAACTATGATCATCATTATGTGTTTATAAATGGGCCAGCTTCAAGGCAGGATATGAAGAATTTAAGAAACCTAGACTACTCTGTGCAAATGCCTGACTGCAAGCAAGACAGTGACTTATTTTCATCAACACATCAACAATCTCTCAAGTCTAGTTGAAGCAGATTATATTTTCTCATCAGAGGATGCTGTGGTGTACTGTAGATAGGAATTGACACTATTTAACTATTGGGGGCCCATCCTTGAGTCTGGACTGAATTTAAACTCGTTTAAATTTAGAAGTTGTAATTAAAGCATCAGTTTTAACTGCAAGATGCATAAATATCAGATGTTCCTAATTTTCTGAGCAAGGAGTAGACAATTCCAAATCCTGACAACAAAAAAGTGTCAAATGCATCTTTTTCCCTGCTAGATTTCTATGGCATTAAAGTTTTCCTAATAGAAGACACTGCATAGTAAACTTGTTCAAATCATCTAAATATAGTAGAAATAACATAGTGGTAGTAGGTAAAAATATAAGCACATACTAAATTGGAAAATTTTTTTGGCCCCGTGTTGTTTAGTACTGCATTGGAAAAGGGGTGAGGAATATGATATTTAATGTCTACAACCTAGTTTTAACAGAATAACACAAGATGGGTCTTCAAAAGAATTTAAAAACCAAGTGGGAAGAAAGAGCTTCCAAACATGCAAATTTAATATGAAGTTAATTTGGACAACTGCCCTAACTACATTGGTTACTAAATCAAGGTCCATCAACAGGATCCTAGTACCAGCCAAAGACATGACAAACACAAATTTGGGCTCAATTTTCAATTTGTTGAAAATCAATGAGATATTCATCTTTTCACCAACCAAATGACATGAGAGATACTCCACATGAGAAAACAAAAACGCTGCAACAGAATATATCAATGGTAAAACCCATCATGCCAATAGCAATGTCTATTTCCATAACTGGCGGGGCCACATTATGTTGAAGATGAACAACTTTGAAGAAATTACAACTTAGCTCATGAACCTCCCCACTTCTTGAATACGATTTGCACCCTCAATACTTTGTAAGATTACCACTACTCTTTTCCCCACACCCCACCAAAGCCACCCACAAAAGGGGAAGGAAAAAGATTGAACCACTGTTCTATTAGGATAACAAAAAATACCACTAGGAAAATAAACTCATTTTTTGCTTTTCCATGCAACCATCAAAATTTAAGCTACAAGTTGTTAACTTCATTTATGATAGCCAGTTGCCCCACTATCCAAAGGTTTCACATCACACTTGGCACACTCTGTATGCTAAATTTTGAACTGAGATTCAAAATTTCACTGTGATCTTTTCCATGATTGCTATGCACAAGAGGAGCAAAATGGGTGGTGAACAATTTTAAAAACATTAAAAATACCTACTTCTCTTAGATAACAAGTAATGAGACAGTGGAGAACTTTAAACATTTCTATTACAACCATGCAGCCACATCAGAGTTCCTTAAAATTCAGGAGAATTTGGACAAAGCAACACTTGGATCACTAACATTTTAAGGAAAAAAAAGGCTGCACGACTACGTATACTATTAATTAAACAACAGTGGAGACATGTTATTTTGCTACTCTATGATAAACTCAAATAGCAAAACGAGAATACCCAACACCACCATGGTGGCCGCACAAAAATATAAACCAGCAAAAAGCAATTAAGGAAGAAAGTTAAGGATTCAATGGCAAGGAACTAAGTAAAAAAATGTCACGTGTAATTCTATCCTCTTGTTATTCGAGTAAATCGACAACCAGTCCACAAACATGCATCAAAAAAAAATCTGCAGTTTTACACTCTTGGCAGATCTTATGCAAATGTTCTCAAGGCAGTAGATGATATACAATTATGACACAAAACATTAGAAGAAAAATTAGGACCTGACAAGAACCTAAACCCCTCCTCCTTTATCCGGGCTTGGGACCGGCAATGTTAGCATAACACTGGCGGAGTTTTGATCACACCACCCAGCTTTTAGAGTAAATCAAGCTTTGATATTGGAGACAAAGAAAACTGTATGAAAATTTCAGCAGATGCATATTTACTGGTTCAAATCTCTGGTGAGACGTCTTATATAACTCTGCATTTATTGAACTCTGCTGATAACACTAACAATTCATTTTTGGGCAATCATATGATAATTGACATACCACCATTTTACATAAACATTACAGCTAATACACTAAAATACATCACATCAAAGAGCCAACAAACATTCACAGTAACCAGACAACAACACTACTGGTAACTGGAAAAGATCTTACCCCAAAAAGAGTTAAAGAAATTGTTCAGAATAACAAAAAATTGGAAGCAAATGCCATAGAATGAACTGCAAATCTGATGATATAGCATATAAATTCCAATTCTCCAATGATTAGGATTAAAAATAAAACTACCTTACAATAATCCCTGAACTTTGTGTAGTATAGACTGTCAGCCATGATTATGACAGCATGCTGTCGCTTCATTGTGAACCACTGCAAATATCAGAAATGATACACTTTAAAAGATATTGAATAGCCTCAAGTAGACAGAAACAGCTCAATATGTCTAATATCACATCACCAACTGCAAATATCAGAAATGATACACGTTAAAAGATATTCAATAGCCTCAAGTAGACAGACACAGCTCAATGTGTCTAATATCACATCACCAACTCCTCAAAATTAAACCTCTAGGACTCTATACAGTTTCAAAACTACACAATCAAGCACAACTAGAGAGCATCTTTTCCAATACAATTGGTTCATGCAGAGTAGAACACTTAGGAGTAGTTTTTTTGGCTTAATGTATTCTTCCAAATTTCTGATTGCAACTCATTCCATCAAACTCCCAGATGTGGAAGATAGGATTTGTTATTTTCTTCTATGGTATTCTTTGAATTCAAAGGATTTGGGATATGGGCCTAAGGGACAAAATACAAGCGTAAAGTGCACTGGTTCATTCTACTTTCACAAAGAAGGACATTGCACACTTTTTTAAGAAAACGAAGAACCTTCTTACTCAATTTATATACCTGTGCACCCTTTCTGAAGTCTTTTTTCTCAACTTCCGGTAGCATATGCTCAGAGTACCTGCCACTTCCATGCGGTCCAGGATCCTCAAAGCTGGAAAAAGAAAATGATAACTTAATCTCAGCACAGAAGACATACAGAAGGAAATTAGTCTCATCATTAGATAACTTACTATTCTTTGTTTTAGAACAAAAGTAATTGACAAGAAAGCTTTAAGCACAGTTCAGTTTCCATCCACGAGAAGAAAAAAGAAAAAAAAAATCATATAACCAAGAAAATAACTAATAGGATGCCACTGTGCAAGAACCTAGGCTTACCAGTCCACAAAACTGATATTCGTGTACATCAGATAGTTGTACACAAAATCAAAATTCCGCAATGGTATACAACTGCATTCAGGACAAATCTTGGTCAGCAAATCAGAATAAGAAAACTGGGTACTCAAAGTTCAGCAAGAAAAATACTATTTTATCATCAAGCCACCTGTCTGATAGCAGCACGAAGTGGTGGTTATCAGGATCTTGAAGTGCATTTGATAAAAGACGTCTCTCTGCATCCACCATGGAGATTTTTCCCCAAACAACCTGCAGACAAATCCACCAATTCCCTAACTTAAGTCCTCAAACAAAGGCATGATACAGTTTCAGTAGGGACAAATATGCTAGAAATTTGCTTCTTCACGCAACGAGAATGAAATGACAATTCATAATAATAGTGTCAGACAAATAAAAGATACTACAAATGCATACTGCACATTAGCTTAAAACAAAACAACAGAACTTTCTTTGGTGAGTCAGATACAAGAGGCATGAAAAAGACCAACTACAACCTCGGTTGTTTTGGTTTGTGGTATGAACAACAGTTCCTTTCAAGTCATGGGAGAATTAAAATTTTATTTACATGGATCATGACCAATCTAATCAGATGACTAAAATTATTACAAGCAGAAGCAAACTAAGATTGACAAATTCATCTCTTGCCCCAGCTTTCCTTTCTTATTTGGTCTGTCAAAAGGATTGTTCCATACACAAATTAGCTAGCAACACATTAAACAGTTATTCACGATAAACAAAAATTTCTATTCATCCTAAACAAACTCATCATTTACAAATGCAAAACCATGCATGAATGTCAACGATCATGTTTATAACAATTAGCTGACCAGAAGAAGTACATTGATGAAATGTAATTTAGTGAAGAATTGGAGATAAACTTCAAAGTAGGAATGATTGACCCGTGCTGCAAAAGAGTAGTGCTAAATTAAGATTAGGCACAGAGCATATGACCTTATCACTTCGAATTTCACGGTTTATAAAGTAACGGCTGAAATGTACTGGCTTATCCTTGGAAGCATGCACATAGACAGAGAATCTACCTTCATGGCCCTGGCAAAAGAATTACAGGAACTTCATCACATATCTTATATGAATATATATATTATTTGATTCAACATTTCAAAACATTCTTCATGACATAAAGGATTAAAACAAAGTAAACTTCTTGGTATCCACCAAACAGCCAAATTAATCTTGTTTCAAAAGAGCAACAATAATTGATCTAAACCAAGACAAAATTTTAGTTCTCAAAATTTTTGTGTAGCACTCTGCTTACTTAGCAAGTCGTCAGTTTCTCCATTTTGAAAAAAAAGATGCCCCATTCTTGAATTTCTATGCATTCAGCTTTTCAGAGAGGCTATGTGTTTATGTGTTTTTGTAAAGTCAACCTTGGTGTATTAATGACCCAATTTTATAACCTATAAACATGTTTGAAGTATAGAGAAATACCATAAATGTCAAGAAATAAGAAACACGAAACCATTTTTATATCCTAACTTGAAGAGTTCATACCTCCAACACTACAAAGCCACTATGCTCAATAAAATACCAAAAAAGGGACTACCTCAGTCCCAAAATTTTAGTCACACTTTGGGAATCCAACTTTTAACAATTGTGCTTTGATTGTGCTGTTTAGACTTTCTTTTCAATCTTACCCCTCAAAATTCAAATTTTGAATTTGAATTTAACATGCATTTGATTAAAAATAGGGACTATATCGGAAAAGAGACCAAAAAGAGCTTTGACTTTTTAAACAGGACAAACATTTTGGAACATCCCAAATTGGAAAGGAGGACAAAAATTTTAGGACGGAGAGAGAATGAAGCAGTCAAGACACGCAAGTCAGTAAAAACTGCAATTTAACAATCATGTGGTATTCCATCTTTCCGACTGTGAAGCAAAACTGCCATGAATATTCTCATTCATTCACATCTTGCGCAAAAGAAAATCCCTAAATCTCTAAAAGTTAGAGCAACATAAGCTTTTATTCTATAGGTACTTCCGATTTTTGCCAACTTTTATAGCCAAAATTACGAAGCAGTCAGATTATACTGATGTAGGCTAACTATTGGCCATCATTTTTAGCAATCTTCGGGTATCAACATAAAACTTGGGGAAACATCTCTATCCTTCATAGCGTTTGAACCACTTTTGAACATGAACTACTGCATTATACTAATAGTTAAGAAAATCATTAAGCTTACAAACTAAAACTTGGCCATTTCTTCAACTAAAGACCAACTAAAACATAACAGCCACTCAAGTAGATGTGACTCTATCATGCACATAAACACAAAATAAAGTAAAATTTTGAGACTAATATAAGCTTTGATGTCAGTTTCTGAAAAGACAAAAAAGACATAATTGCAAAATAAATTAAATAATTGCAAAACAGAAAATAGATACTCTACAGCAAAAGACAAGTAATTGTAAAGGTAATGCAGATACCTGAAAAAATTTATCCCACAGTCTCTCAAAGGGTAATGCACCAGGGGTCAGGAACAAGAATGCAATTTTAGGGTTCTTCAATACAGTTCGAGGCGTATTAAGAATGTCTTTAATTACAACACGGGAAGCAATCTCGTCATCTGTCAGTTCTCTAGCAGGAGCAGGTGGAAGCCAATTTGAAATCCCCTTGCAACCATGAGATGAAAATACATAGCATGCTGCAGAGTTGTGAGGTGGATAAACATAAGCGCAAACTAAGAACATACTGACTAAAGAAACCAACACTATTATCCATGTTGGCTTCTTCAAGTGGGCACGCTGGCGAGGCGCTGGCAATATCTGCGTGTCCTTCATGCCCAAACGCCACGCCTGAGCTGACTTCATCTAGAAATAATGCATCACAAGTCTGTCTTCCAAAAATAGTCCTTTAATCCTAAAACAGCGTCCAACCTACAGCACCCTTTGATGCTAGCTACCTAGCAACCTAAAGGGTCCTTTGACAACTGTGACACAGGAAAAGATTGAACCTGCAAAGTGAAGAGAATCTAATAAAGCTCAAGAAACTTTATGCAATCTTACAGCAATAGAATTCAGTTCAAATTGATTACTTCAAGATTAAATATGCCATAATGATTTGTTGTACATAAAAAAATTTTAGATCCAAAAAAGTTGAACTCCGTAACACAACCAGAAAAAGGATTATCCAATTTTTGACTTGGTTTACTTATATACTTAAAATTCTAACATTCAACACTAGCAGTTCAAGGTGTTAATATCATGGACAGAAGAGGCAAACCCAAATCTCAAAACTGTCTGAGTAGATTTTGGGGAATCGAAAAAATTTTCCACTGTAGGAGTTAAACCACTCCCTTCTTCACCAATTCACAAAAAATTAAAGAACAAAATAATAAGATTAGGATCTAACTGGAGAGATACACAGACAGCACAGGCTAATTATGCCATAAACCTTTGAAAAAGCCCATCCTCATCTAAAATGGCAGAACGTACCAAATCTAAAATTACTCTTTGAATTCAGTCTCTTACTTCATAGCAACCAATTCTGACTGCTTCCACTAACTTTGATACCAAACCAGCAAAATCAAATCCGAATCACATCCAACTTCGAGCTCAGGAAAAGTCAAGAATCTTCACAAGAAATGAGAGGAAGACGGGTAGAACGAAAAAAAGAAAGGGAAAAACAAAAAAGACCCAAGACCCAAGAACTGAAAAGTCAAACCAAACAAGTTCAACAGATTCAACCTTTTGAAGCTGCCCCAAAATTCCCCCACTTATGATTTAAATCGCCATTCTCAGAGAAACAGATTTACCATTTCCCAACATTCTAGAACCCAAAAAAAATGAAAATAAAAAAAAAAGTCAAACCTGCCCCCTCCAAAATCAAATCCACCCGGTCCCTTTTCTCCCAATTCCGAGATATACACGCTCAATTGCTCATACTTTTCCACTCATACTCGAGTACGAATACGTATCCCTCACATACGATACGTACGTATACGTGATCTCACAATGTAAACTCCACCTAAGCATTAATTTCCAAAAAAACACAAAAACGAAATGAAATCCAAATCACATAACCCAATCAAGGAAAGGGCAATCCAATCCACACTCCCCCCATCAAAATTGATGGAAAATTCGGAATCCAACACTTCCACTTAAGTAAAATTGAATCAGAAAAAACAGCAGGAGAATTGGAGAAAATACCTGATCGAGAGGGGAAAAAAAGTAAAATAGCTGAAGAAGTTTAGATCTCTCTGCGAGGGAGTGTGAGATCTAGGGCAAAATGAAGGGACGAGTAGACCCAATTCAACGAATATATTTGGTTTATTTTGGCACTCTTTTTTTCTTTAATGTATTTATATTACTAGTATAATATTTGAAGATGGGAGGAGGATGTATAATTTGCTGAGAGATGATTGGTTAATTGGTAGTGTGTGTTGTGCGTGTTTTTTTGGGTCTTAATTGGAGAGAATGGAAAGAGAAAGCGGGGGGAATGAGGTGCTTGGATGGGGAAATTTTTGGAGGAAGAGTTGAACGTTATAATGGGGGATGGGGTCGTTCAAGTCCAAGGACAATGGAACATTTTAGCCGGCGATGTATTTTTAATTTTTAAGTGCAATTTTTTTAAGCATTAAATTTTGAGGGTTTTTTTTTCTTTTTTTGTAAGTAGGAGTTTTTTATGTTTTTTTTTTTTTGGTTGAAGGAAAACTCTAAATTGTACAAGTAGAAAAAGAAAATTTTTCATTTTCATTTGTTTTAGTCCAAATCAGCAAAAAGGCAAAATCTTACCGATCAAAGCACCGGTTCTTGATTAATGTTGCGATCCGTTAAGTTGGGTCTTGTGCATATATAAGTGTTTTCTTAATGTGGTACTAGATGGGAATTGATGTGATATTTTACCGTTTATTATTTTTCTTATACTGGCTATCATCTAATTTTCGCTAATGACATAATTTTAAAAATATCTTGTTATCTAGATTTCACCCAATGACATAGGATATTATTTGAAATAATTAAATATTATCACAATTTTTTGTTATGTGACGTATGTTAGATCAAAAGATAATTAAACAGATAAAAAGATAATTGAAAAATATATTTATGATGCAATCAAATAATCTTTTGTATGTAAAATCATATCCAGACAAATCTATTATTCAACAATTGTCAATTGTAGTGGGAGGTTTAGTAGCAGTATGAGTAAGGTGTCAAATTATTATATATATTTTACTACTTCATTTTAGGTCCTCAAAGTTTCTTTTTTTTTTTTTTTGAGCCTTAGGTCGTTAATGTTACACATACCTATGTTATATTTGCCAACAAATTATTTGGAAGGCAACACATCTTTGCTTGCACCATAAATATATTTTTAACACACTTTTTTATCTTTTTAATTATTTTTTTATTTTACATATATCACATTGTAAAAAACTGCTACAATAGTTATTTCAAATAATTTCCCATCCAAAGACACTTTTGTTCATTTAAATTGAATTCATTTTTAAGAAACAAGTGTTATTTAGAAACATAATGTAACATGAATATAATATTAAAAAATTTGTAGCAAACGACCAATGCCTTCACACTCCTACTTGTCAAATATGGAAACAAGCAAGGGATTTTGCTACCATTTATGAATACATCTGTATAGCGAGTATTCATTGGATACTCGTTAAAATGCAATTAAACTATTTAATTTTTAAAAAAGTAAAATTCATTAGAAAAAGTTTACAAATACAAGAAAGGACTATAATTATTAATTTGTGTATATACATGATAGGTTGAATACGATTTAGGTGCATTAACCATAATTATTAAATCCTGTCGGACCCGACGGTTCAACCGGTCAACCTAGTGAATCGGCCTATGAGTCGGGCTGGATTTGTTATCAGATCGGAAGTGCATTAGACCAGTTGACTTGGTCAACGAACCGCGGTTCAACCAAGATTGAACCGAAAACAGGCTGGTTATATATATATATATATATTTTACGGTTGCAACTTGAGTTATAGTAGAAAAAGTTTTACCAAGACATACCAAAGTATGGCTCAAACTCACAACCTTCCTACTAGGAGCACAGTGGACTGACCATTAGGCTAGCAACTCATATGCTTTTTCTTAGAAAAATCTAATATTATATATTATATTGTTGCTTTATTCTTTTTTTTGTAACTCTCTCTAAAACAAAATTTTTTTGGAATCTTTTAATAAAAATCTATTGCCCCACAAACCCTATAAGTTATAAAGTGGATTTCATAGATAACATATTACACACTTCCTTTTAAAGGCAAATACTATTACTAATAATCTTTTGCACTTAAAATTCGTAAATAAACTAAATGACTGTACTAAATATAGATAAAACTTTATACTTGAAAGTTTGGTAGATTATTAATTCAATTTAGATTTTATTGATTATTATAAGAATTTATCATTTTATAATGAATTAGATGAGATGAACATTTATTATGGTATAGTTTATTACAATTTAACCATATATCCTATATAAAATAATTATAAAACATAATATTTAAATATTTTTAGTGACCCACTGGTTGAAGCAGTAATCCGTTGACCCACCTCCTGCGTTGGGTTCCCCTCCAAGCGGGTTTAATAACTATAGTATTAACAGATGTCCAGTAACTATGACTAATTTGAATAATTAATAAGTGGAAATTAGAGGAATTGGAGGAATGAAAGGGTGAACCAAGAAGTGCGTGAAGAGAAACTGCGAGGGCGTCGTAATAGAAGTTTCATTTTCAATTTTTGCTTTCTTCGGTTTCTATTATTAGGTGTCGGGACTTCGGAGGCGTCTGTGGAGATGCATCTTCTGGTCCATAAGTGGAGTCGTGGAATAGATTATTCAGCTGATAGGGAGTTCCACATGCTCCCACTTGTATCTTCACAATGGAGTCCAACTGTTGATTGTTCAGTATTTTTTGGTTATAGTAAATCTTAGCCCGGATTGCTATTTTTCTTTAAAAAAATTTTATTTTTTTAGGGATAATTTCAGAAACCTCCCTTGAAATTTTTAACAATTTCACTCACCTCCCCTCAACTTTATAAAATTTTACAAACCTCCCTTGAGGTTAAGATTTTGTAATAAAGTTAGTCCAAATAAAAAAAAAAGTAACATTAAAAAAATACTTTGACGAGAGATGAAACTTTTATTTCATAAATACCCTTTATACTTGTGCAAAAGTTATATTGTAATAGAATAAAAATATATTAATGAAAGTGAGAAAAAATAAGTGCAAATAATAAAGAACCAAAAAATAAATATCAACTAATTTTTTCTATAAAACTAGATCAATAACTAGTACTGAATTATAATGGCTATTTTTTTTAGATTTTTACCATTTTGCATACAAATGCAACAAGAAACATTAATTTGTCATTTTCACTTGAAGTAATAAGAATTAAGGTGGGAAAACAGTGGTTAGGGTATCTAAGGGGAGGTTTCTAAAATTAGCACTATTGAAGACTAATATAGGTAATTAAGTAGTTAGGACAATAATTAATTGTTAGTAATTAATTAATGAAAATAATTGTTGATGATTTCTTTAATGATGAACAATTATTTGCAATTACAAAATAGTACTAATTGATATACCAAATATTTGTTCGCTCTTAGAAATTGATACAGCAAATAGCAATTTGTTTGAATTTTTCTCTAAAAATATTACCAAATATTTTCCTTGCGATTATACTTGTAATAGTTGTTATTGATGTTAAAAGATATTTGTGAATTTCATGATTTTGCCTAATATCCTGATAAGGCCATAGTTTTTGTACCTATATTTCACATTTAACTTGCGAAATCAACCCAAAATCACTATTTAGCTACTTTAAATTTTGCTGCTTCAAGTGAAAATAAGATCCATCTTAATACTTTTTGTTGCCTTTATATGCAAAATAACAAGAATCTGAAAAAAATATCCATTGCTAATTTAGTGCACTAATCATTAATCTAAATTTATAGAAAAAATCAATTGTTATTTATTTTTGGTTCTTTACTATTTGCATTCACTTTTTCTATTTTATTAATTCATTCATTTACAATACAATTTTTACACAAGCATAAAGGGCATTTATGGAATAAAATTTCATCTCTCTCCTCGAAGTATTTTTTTAATGATACTTTTTTTATTTGGACTAACTTTATTACAAAATCTTAACCTTAAGGGAGATTTGTGTAATTTTGTAAAGCTCAGGGGAAATGAGTGAAATTGTCAGAAACCTCAAGGGAGGTTCTGAAATTATCCCTATTTTTTAATTATCTTTTTACCTAACGTACATCAAATCGTTATAATATATGTTTTCTAGGGATAATTTCATATACCTTCCCTAAGGTCTCTGACAATTGCAGCCATCTCCCTTGAGATTTAAAAAATTACACTTACCTCCCTTGACATTATGAATAGACTATAATAGTATTGACAATTTTACAAATTCTAAGTGAAAAGTGGTTGTAAAGGAAAAAGAAAACCGCATTTTGTAAATATTTCTTTATCCAAAAACTCCAACATCGTCTCGCTTAATACATTATATTCAATTCCTAAGTCATTTAAATGGACTTCTTGTTTAGTTTTATGAATAATTGACTAGTAGAGATGCATTTGTAAAAAATAGTTACTTCACAACTTACTTAACAAATGGAGGGATAAAAAAGAAGTCTAGACATTGAAAAATGATACCTTAAAACATAACCTAAATTTTGTTGCAAAGCACTATCTTAAATTTTTTACTTAGTACATAATGCTTATATTTGATTTTTTTGGTCATTTAATTTGTTTTGTAAATCAAATAGGGGAGAGGCAATATAGGATATTCATTAGATTTTTTGTACTTACATCATCATTTGTTATCAAAACATATTTTCTAGAGGAGGTTTCTGTAATTTTTTAAACCTCAAGGGAGGTGGTTACAATTATTGCAAACCTGAGGGGAGGTTTCTGAAATTATCCCTTTTTCTATAAAGTCTCTTAAAAATAGCAATTCAAGCAGGTTCTTAGTATTATTACAATTATTACAATAAGCCTAAACAAGGCTTGTAGTATGTATATGTGTGTGTATGTGTGTATATATAACAACTAGAAATATGATAACATTGTAATTTTTTTTGATAAATTGATCTAATTATTAGAAATTTTCTATATTACCGATTTGCTTAAACAATGCTCAAATATACAGAAAAGATTATAGTTTAATAAATACAATAGTATCAATAGTATTAATGCACTTTCTCATAATTCATATTAAACTTTTTTTAGTACTACACTAAACGTTTTCTTAGCTAGAGTAATATTATTTATGCATCAACTAAAAGAACTTTCATTTCTTTTTCCATATTCGGTAGAGGATGTGTGTTTACTTATAACATTAAATTTGCTTTTAATAGATGGTAACAAGTAACAACCTTATATCAGTTATAGAGTATTATTACCCACCCATTGAATCATGGCTTTGGTAAAATTATATTACTATTTTTAGCCAAAGGTTTTTATGGAACATTGCTATGATAGTACTGATAGCTTTTTCCTTATATTTTGAAGATGTAGTGGGAAAATGATCATAGTGAAAGTGAAAGTTTAATATATGACAATTTTAAAGTATATCCTATAAATGGGAATAGTATTTGGTCTCACCTAAACTACTTTATCAACGTCTTCTTAAATCGACCAAATAAGTGAAAAACATGTAAGGGACCAAAAATGATATTATAAGAGAAATATTAAAATCATTTAATACTCTTTCTTTAGGCAAATAAGAAGCATCTCCATCATGTCAGTAAAAACTAAGAAGCATCAAATTCTAATATCTATACCTATAAATTAGAGTTTGACTCTCGTTGTTTTTCCAGAAAATCTCAGTGTTAATCTCCTTTAATAATAACCAATAGGTAAGGATTCTATACTAGGAATGGTAAAATGATTAAATCTTATTCAAAAATAAATTTTCTTTTAGTTGTGTTAGTGATTTTCCATAATGATAGATAATTACCAAAAACCAACACATCTAAATAATTTTACATTCATAAATTTCTCAAAATTTCAAATTGCAAATTAATTTTTATTAAAAAGAAAAAATATAAGAAAGAAAAGGGCTAGAATGACAGTGAAACGGAGCGTAATGCGCGCGACTGAGGGAGGTATGGTCTGTGGGTTAAAAGAAGATTCAAAGAGGAGAAAAAAAAAGAAAAATAAAATACGATGAATAAAATATCAGCTGATGGATTATGATTGGCTGTTGGCGCCTAGGAACTCGAAAACTGATACTCGCGTGGTATTTGAATTTGGCGCGTGGTTCAACGTGTCCGAGGTATGCACCTGTAAAGTGTTTGACCGGCTATGTGCTTGAATGACTATTATGCCCTCTTCTTCTCCCCATCTGTGGACTTTCTCATGGTCTCTTGGCTTTGTTGAACCGTTGACCGTTGACGCCATAAGTCCGAAAGAAGAAATATTCCACCAAGCCTGAGATTTTCCAAGAAGGACACAAATGTCAGAATGCGTGTGAAAATCCTCTGCTGTGCAACGGATGTGAAATTGCTCAGCAGTTGCACAGCGGAGGACGACCGAAATGGGTTCAACCGATCTCGAGCTGGTTTCAACCATTATTTGAAAGTGAAATTGAAATCAACAGTTGAGATTAGAACAGCAAACGAATCGAACCAGGCTTGAGTTTGAGATTGAGCTCGAGTTCGAGTTCGACTCGAGATTGATATTGATCGAGTTTGAATTGAATTCGAACAGCTCATTTTCATATTCGAGTCAAGTTCGAACAACCTTTTCTCAGTCTCAATAGCTCACGAGTCGACTCGAATAGGTTCGAATATATATATATATATATATTATTTTTTATTTTTTATTCTAATAGTAAAATTACATATATATCACTCATATATTTATTGTGTATTAAAAAAATAATTATTTTATTTATTTTTAAAAAATAAAATAATTATTTTTTATTTTTTCAACTCGAGCTCGATTAGGTTCTAGTTTGACCTCGATCTCGAATTCAGTGAAAACTAAGTAGAGTTTGGTTGGATAAGGTCAAAACTCGACTTGACTCGACTCGTTTGTAACCCTAGTTGAGATCTGTCTTACGTCGACTGGGCTGATTTTTACCGTTAAAGTGCCAAATCATCTATTGCAATTATACTTATAACTACAAACGAGCTTAACATTATTGGAGTCTTTTGTTGTTAGGTCTCAAAGATCAAGTTTAGTAACAGCCCAATATACCAAAAAATGGAAAAAAGAAAAAAGTGTTCAACATTTGATATTTGTGCCCAAAAATGTCAACATTGACTGTTTTGGACGATAAGCATTAGGAGTGGCAATCGGGTCGGGTTCGGGTTGAGAAAATGGTATAACACAAAACCCACTGACTCGAACCCGACCCGCCAACTCGAAACTACTCAACCCGAACACGACCTGATACGGGATGACGGGTCGACCCAAAATGGCCCAAATTTTTTGACCTTTATCGGGTCAAACGGGTCAACCCGTTATTGACCCGACCGACCTATTTATTTTTCGGGTCAGTCGGGTTTGACTCGATTCTGACCCGAACCCGCCAAGTCTTGACCCAAACCCATTATTTTCGTGTTAGGTTCGTGTCGCATTTTCAGGTCGTGTCGGAAATTGCCACCCCTAATAAGCATGTAAAAGTAAAAACAATTAGCACTCCCAACTTTGTAAATATCATGCTAACAACAATAGCATATATTACTTTAATCTAGAATAACATTTCAGTGTTAGTTTCCAAGAAGCTACATTCAATTGGAAAAATAAAAAATATGGGACGGCCTTTTGGCTGAATATGTACTAATTAACTATATAAAACGCCAATGGCCATTTTTCCATTTTTCTGAACTCTAAATTAATTAAGAGCACCAATAGCAATTTTCTTATTTTATTTTTTAACGTCCCTCGAGTGACCATCAGGGCTTAGAAGGTCAAAACTCTAATATAGTCTTGTATTTCTCTTAGGAGGCAAGAAAGTGGGTTGTGACTTCACTTACATAGACCAAACAGAAGAAACTAATAAAGAAAAAAGAATTTCTTGTACATTGTAAATGAAAAGTGTTTTCTTTTTAATAAAATTCTTTTTCCTTTCACACATTATGCTTACCTCCTATAATTTTGTTGAACATTATACAGTTTTCCCCATTACAATATTAGTAAAAGTAGAAATTTGTATTTAAATAATTTTATAAGCATAATTCTATCTTGTAATTCTAAAGAAAGAGGAAGTTTCGAATGTAATTTTCCCATTACACTATTAGAATTTTTTGTGTTTTTAATTGCTTTTCCAAACCAGCTTTAGCTTTTCTGAAAGTCATAAATAGCATAAGATATGCTATTGAAGATATGCTATTGGCTTCTGATTTGCTTTTGTAAATAGACCACCATTTTGTTTGTAGTGCCTCCTTTCTGAGTTTCTTTTAGTAATTTGAGAACTTCAACGTTTGAGACTTTCAACTACCACAAGTACAAGTGTTGTCACCTAAAGTAATTACCCTAGAGTTGAAAAAAGAAGGGAAAAAAGGACAAAAAATACAAATAAAATTTGTAATATTACTTCTATAACGTAAATTCAAATTTAATAAATTAGTGTCTGAGGAAAGTTTGAATTTTGTTTAATTCACACAAGGAGTTTTTTCATCATTGTGGTACCTCCATACGTCCTATCGCTAGTAATATGGCTTAAGGATCTTAGATTTAGTGATTTACATCCAAAATTTGTTAGACTAATCCAACATCTGGGGCGTTATGAGTACATATTACAGCATTTGTTTAACGAATAGTATGGGGTTATCAATAATTTATTAGTTAAACATACACATATTTATCAACCCCTCTAATTTGGCTGATTTAACTTTATTATATTTTTTAAATTAACACTTGAGCTTGAATTACAAGTTTTTTGGACAATCGCCGGACAAACTCCATATTAAAAATATTAGCCTTTTCTCATTTAATTTTTTTTTGAAAGAATGATACTTGTGCTCGATTAATGAGTTTTATTGGCACTCGCACATTTAGGCTTAATAAATGAATTTTGCAAGCACCTGCAGATAAACTCTATATCAAAATTGAGAAGACAAAAAGAGATATTTATTATTATGCAAAAAAATTCTAGAATATTTTAAAATGTATGATTTTTTCTTATGCATAGGAGCACTTATTATGTAAGCTATTTTTCTTCCTCTTTTTTTTTTCTGCAAATAATATAGGATGTTGACAAATTAGCACAAAACCTTACCATATGGACTCCAACATGTGGGGACAAAGGTTTGGGGTGGTTATAGTAACCGCCAATTTATAAGAGATGGACCAAATAGTGATCGCCGAATTTGCTAACAACTTCTGTGACTTCTGCTCTGGCCAACCACCCATAAACATCTATCCTTACTAATTTGCAGTTTTGCACCACATAGGCAGAGACTGGACAATTGGATGCTCCTTCAACTGGACTCGGGCTTCTGAAATAACCGGTCCTAGTTCAATGGTGTAATGTAGACATTGATACAGTAAAGTAGACACTATAAGTCTATAATAACAAATGTAGATATTAAAAGTTAAAATAATAATGTACAATAGTGTAACAAACTTTTTTCCTTGTCAAAATTTGTGTTCCAAATCTCTTACCATGAATAATTCTTTGCGACTTATACTGTAACTGCAGGGGTCCTTGGTCCACTTCAAAAGTATGTCTTTTCTTTGTGAAGGGACATCTGTCGGTTAAATTGTGTAGGCAACATGCTCTGTGTCTTTCACTCAGAAAGCGTGTCAATTTGGTGCATGCAAGAAGTAAGAAAAGCAAATTTACAAGAATTTCATAGAGATTAGTAATCTCTACTCTCCTTTGCCGAGTAGGACTTGAGGTTTTCAGTTACACATTTTCATATTACACTACGTTAAGTAACTTTTCAAAATGTCAAATGCCCAACTAAGAGATATAGATAGGACATGTAACAAGAATGCTAGGTGGAAAGTTATAAGAGAGGGTAGCTATTTTAAACCAATGGAGATATGCAGAAAGGACTTGCATGCGGAAAGGACTTCCACGACTTGGGACTATTAGGTGTGTTTGGATTATTTGAGATTATTAGTGAAAAAAAAAAATACTGAAGCATTTTTTTGATGTGATACATGTAAGATAAAAAAAATAATTAAAAATATATTAATAATGTAACTAAATAAAAATATGATAAATAACATCTATCCAAACAAATTGTTCCACTGTAAAAGTCTATTGTACTAATTGTGCACCCCACAGCTTGTGGCTGGACGTTAAATGCCCCTTCAAAATGGGCCCTTAAGTTATGGAGGGACATTCGATGGTTTACGTCTTAGTTAGGCACCACACAACAGAGTTGCAGCTAAGAACTTCCAGGAAGGTTGGATCTAACGACTTTTTGACTCCTAATTTTCCTTATCCACAAGGCTCATTCTTGAATTTTAATTTTCCATCAACTGAATAGAAGGTAAGAACAAAATAGAGAATTCCAGATTTAATTTATTGGCACCAACTCCATAGAAAGTTAGAGTAGCATGGAGAATTGCGCAGTTAATTTATTGGCACAGACATTTCTAAACTCTAGACAATTCTTGAAGGTTTGGCTTAGTCAGAGTGTTCAGCTAGTATTGGGATTACGCCCGGTTTGATTTGACTATTTTCTTAACCAATTAAGGAAAGTTATGTTTAATCTACCACAAAAAACATAATGGTCAAACAGTTTAAATGAAAACAGCACCTAGTTGTTGATTTCATAAATCAAATATAGAAAAATAAATTTAAAGCAAAAATTTAGTGTTAGTGAGAAGAAATTCCAAAAGATTGAATTAAAAGAAAGTGACCGTGACAAAGAGCATATTCATGGCATGCTGTGCGTGGTACATACATATATGGGCAAGATTTTTCAATCCCACGGCATTATGCTCCCTTCATAACCTTTTGACAAAGCCAGGCCAACAAAGGATAAATTCATAAAATTTAGGGTCTAATTTAGCTTCTTTATTTGATTCTTATGTTTACAACTGTTTATTTTTAGTCACAGAAAGCTTAATTTTCAACAATTTATTGTAATGTAAACAAATGAAACTAAAATAAATTGCCTCGGAGAGTAAAATTTTTATTTATATGTATTTTGTAAGAATTAATCTTTCCTACACTGACATTGTATACATTTTCATCGTTGTAAAATCTCAACTATGCAAAATTTGAATTTGAAATCCAACTTTTGTACATGTGTTATGGATCCAACGGTGATAGTGTATACAACATCAGTGTAGATTTATTCTTTCGAATTAACATTTCCTACACTGACAGTGTATACACTTTCATCGTTATAAAATCTCAACTATAAGCAAGCACCAAATGCAATCTAACTAAGCATGAATAGGTAATGACTTAATAACCAATATGGAGGAACCGTCAAACCATGACAAGCTAAAACTCCATGAGAAGAGCCTAAGAATTTTAACTTTTGGAAAATGTAAAGAGAAGTGGAGAAAGTGAATAGAAGGAGATAAGCATGGTTTTAGAGAAGACTTTTTTTTCCTTTGGGTAGTGATCAAAATATACTTGCTAAGAGGTGCTAACAAGCGCAGGGACAGGAAAAAAAAATGAAAAACCTTACAAACCAAATAATAATATGTTAGAAAAACATTAACCACTAGGTTTGGTCTATTGGCTACTAACAAAGACCGATACTCGGTTATCGTAAATGAGTTTGAAATTCACCTATCCCTAATTCTGCCTCCTCCTTGGTACCAAAAAAAATCTAAAACAGAAGATTTGTTCCCATATTTCTCTCCAACTTCATTGTCGTATGTGTGAAACTTTTAGTTGTATTGTGTAACAAATGCTTATTTTTGGTTCTTACATGAGAAAGAGGTAGGGCGATAAGAGATTTGAATCAGACATCTCATACATAATTCATCAGTTAATTTCCATGCAGCTAGATCCGGAGGACAATGAGATACGCTCGTTACTGCTTCAAATATGTAAAAATTGAACTTAAATGAATAATTTTGCTGATAAATTACAATTAATTTAGTTTTAGGACTTAAGATAGGATTTTCAAGTAGAAGTTATCATTCCAGAATGTAACAAATATGAGGATATCTCACAATTGTTTTTTAGAAATTTACAGATTTACTACGGGCATACATGAAAATTGTGCTTGAAGACTTGAACTGTTTCTTTATCTTTTACCTTCACTTGGAAGGAATGCTAAGGGAGCAGTTTGTTTTCTCTAAGCCTTAGACCCCAGCTTTCCCAAGTCCGGACAAAATATGGACCTACATTCTGTCCAGCGCAGAGATTTACGGAAGATAATGCAGAAAAGAAAAAAGAATTATTGTTCAGCTCTGGTGTTTTATATTTATGTGCATCTTCATCTTTATTTTTGGGATCTCATGAATGAATTTCGTATAACTGCAAAGAGTGAAATAATTGGAGGAGCAAGGGACTTAATGTATCAAAAATGAAATTATAGTTAAGGGTATTACATACCATTTTTATATTCTTGGATCCTTTCTATATCGTTATTATAGTTATGGATTTTTGTGGAAACCAAATGAGTATCATGTATGAAGTATCGTAGGCAACTTACATGATAGAGATGTGCAAGAACTTAAAATAGGATGTGTGAATTACGCATATACTTCTTCATTCTATTCTTTTCTTTGATTTGCAAGTCTTTCTTTTTCTTTTGAAAGGGATAGCATTAGAAAATCCTTTTTCTGGTTAACCTTTTAGGAGATGATGTTTATTTTATGTGACTTTTTTCTGCTATAATTAGACCATCTTTGCTGATCAACATAATTTTTTTCAATGCTGTTGAGATTTATGTTTTGTCAATCCCATAATCCAAGGACTAGTGTGCAAATAATTTTGGTCAAAGTGCCAGGTTAATTTATCAAGAAAGTTTTAGTCCAATGGTTAAAGTTGAAAGGTCAAAATTTAGACTAGGGGGGGTGTTTGGTAAATAGGTTTCAACCCCCACTATGGGTTTCAAATTCAATTATACCCATATAAAATGTTTGGTTAGGGTCAATGGGAATAAATTAATGGGAATGATAAGTCTCTTCTATGGGTTTTTTGATTATCCACATGTTACTAGGGAATCATCTTAGTTGCCATCTTATTCTTCTTAAATCATCTTAATTACTCTTTTATTCTCATTAAATGCAAAAATAAGAAAATAAAATGCTACTGTTTCAACAAATGGAAAGAAAAAGAAAAGAAAAAAAGAAACAATGAAAAAGAAAAATAATAAATTATAAAATTCATTCCACATTAACAAACACATTGTAGGTTTTCATTAAAACCCATTATCATTGACCACTCTATGATACCGATAGTGATAGTGATAGTGGAATTCGAACCAAACGGCTCCTAGGTATCCATCTGTCTTCGCTCTCCTTACTTCCTAAATCCAATGTTAGAAATTTTTTGATTTAAAAAAAAATGTAAGGTCAAATAACGGATTGGCCATAATATATTAGTTATTAAATATTTTTCCTCCACCTATTCATCATCTTCATCCAAGCACTGGACACGATTAATTTCCAAGGCTTCCCATTAATTAAGTGCAAGTAGAGCAAATATGAGATGATTAATCCAAGACAGATTAGTTGTGTCAGAAAAGGTATTATTCAAATAATAAATCAAGGAAACAAACGAGTGCTCACCGCTCACTTCCGGATACTTGAATTGAGGTAACTTTTCCAAAATAAAAATAAAAACTTTTCCAAAATAAGGAGGCCAAGTTGGCCTGGAATTATTAATTAATTTTGTTTTTCCATTTTTCTGTCTTATGGTACTTTCCTTTTGTTGAATGAAAGTTGTCGGCTGCTCTACTACTAGGGAAACTCTAGGCCCTATGCCTTTAACCAAGTACTTGAAGATAGGTTGAATGTACATTTCCCTGTCCCTCTATGTGTTATGTACCTTTAGTTGAATTAGACCAATCACACTTGGGCTAGTATTGACCAGTTCCAAGTTTTAAATATACTTGCATACCCCAATTAGTCATATAAAAATATTCAAACAGGTGAATTTGATATGTTTAAGAGGAAACCAAAAACTAAATGGACTTCTCATTATCCAATCTAATCATGGAACAATTTGGTACGTATGTGTGGTGACGTTTACGATACCATGTCATACATAACGCACAAACCGATTCAAATGTCGTGTTTATTAGTGTTTCTCTGTGTGTGTGTCTATATGTATATGTGTGTGTATATATATATATATATATATTGATAAAAATGACAATTTCATTTCAATATTTGTATTTTGTACTAATGGCAGCAAGTACATCAAACATGACACAGATTCATATAGATGTGAAAATCAAATGATATAACAGATTTAAAAATCTATAAATTAAATCATAACATTGAAACTCCAAGGATATATCTTTCATTGGATATCTTTCATCAAATGAATATCACTAAAATTCAATAAGTCTATCCATATTTTTTGATAGCTAGCTAGATAGTCAGATTTGATAAAAACTGCTTCAATCCCAAGGAAAAATTTAGATTTGACTTCCAGATTTGGTTGTTGAGATCAAGCAAATCTTTAATCTCATCAATTGAAGAAAAAGATAAAAAATGAAAAATAATCTTACAACGATATTTTACGAGAGAATAGAACTCCCCTTAAAAAAAAGAGGAGAATAATCTCTTATTAGGAAACCGTAGAAGAGAACAATCTCTCATTACGAAACCCTTGAGGGGATTTATTCAAACAAAGGAAAAAAAACTAGAAAAAGAGCCCCCTCTTATATGGAAAGACTAGATAATACTAGTCCGGCCTCTCTCTCATGGGAGAGTCAAATGAGGTATTGATTGGAAGAGTTTTTGAGAGAAGAAAGAATGAATGAATCCTAGAAAGAGAAAAAAGATGGTTTTAACGATATATTCCGTTTTCTTTTGAAACTTAAAAACACATATAGTCTAAGAGGAGGGAAATGTTTATCCCATTTTAAGGTCATAGTAGATTATTATCTTAGCTTGTGTTTTGTAATTGGATACGAGGGACATGAAGTATCAAAACTTTTTATATGATGTTCGTACCTATTGAGTTGATAAACCACTATGTTATAAGTCCATGCATGATGCAACATTAGCTAAATAGTTTTGCAAGTTCGTAGTGATGAATTCTCTTAGTATATTATTCCAGTAAGCCAATTGCTAAAATTTTATTAGTATATAGATCAACATTTATAAGGGAGTTGCCAAAATTCATTTATTGGTGTGTAATGTGTAAAACTTTCAATAGGACTAAGGGGGTGTTTGATAAATAGAATTCAACCTCCACTATAGGTTTCAAATTCAATTATACCCATACAAAATGTTTGGTTGGGGTCAATGGGAATAAATTAATGGGAATGATAGGCCTCTTCTATGGGTTTTTTGATTAACCACCTGTTACTAGGGAATCATCTTAGTTGCCCATCTTATTCTTCTTAAATCATCTTAATTACCCTTTTATTCTCATTAAATGCAAAAATAAGAAAATAAAATGCTACTGTTTCAACAAATGGAAAGAAAAAGAAAAGAAAAAAAGAAACAATGAAAAAGAAAAATAATAAATTATAAAATCCATTCCACATTAACAAATATATTGTGGGTTTTCATCAAAATCCATTATCATTAACCACTTTATGATACCGATAGTGATAGTGATAGTGGAATTTGAACCAAACGACTCCTAAGTATGTATTTTGTTTTGCGTTTCGGAATCGAAATCATAAGCCCCATTATACCCATTATACGTATTGATTTTTGTCATTCCTTCAACCAGTTCGGTTTGGAATGCCAATGGGTTTTACTTTACTAATGAGTATGAATTTGGAAAATCAAGTTTTAAGTGAGTAATGATAATTGATAATTTCTAACACTTCCATTTACTATTGAATGATTCCCATCAGTGCATAAATACTTGTGCTGATAGTGTCATGTATAAAGTCGATAACGGAATGGCTATTTTAGCTCTGGATTTATTTTTTCTTTCAAAGTTTTCCAATTGGTACTGTTTACTTTACCTGATTTACACCCCAATTTACGGTTTAAATGCATATAGTCACAGCTGTTGTCTTCTTGCACTTTGGCTTTTTCTTGAGTCAACTTTATCTTCTTTTTTTTAAGAGTTAAAACCTAACATTTGATACCCGTCTTACTTAGTATTTATTAGGTACCCCAAGTTTGTTTGGATAGAGAGTATTTGAAATATTAATTTGAAAAAAAATACTGTAACACTTTTTTGATGTGATGTGTGTGAGATAAAAAGGTGGTTGGAAAATATGTTGATGATGCAAGCAAGTAAATTTTGGATAAATTTTGGGAGAATTCTCCTATCCAAATAAACCATTAAAATATTATCCGCCATCTATCCATTTCTAACCAAAGACTGGGTGCATTATTATTTTTCAAGACGTCATATCTAATTACCTCTTCTCCCAATTAGACCAATTTAGGATAGATTAGAATCAAAAAGATGCCAAGTTTGAATGATCAGTCATATCAAAAAAAGAATTATCCAAATAATTAATCTGTAAACCAAGTTAAGCTTGACTTGAAAGGGTAACTTTTCCAAGATAAGGAGGCCAAGTTGGCTGGGGGACAACTTGAACGATGAATGGGTGATGGTTGTCGGCTATTGTACAACTGAGAGAAACTCTAGGCCCTATCTCATTAACCTGGTATTGGTAGTTAGGTTCAGTGTTGACACATTTGTTTGCCCCTCCCGCATCTGAATATTAAATAGCTTTTGTTGACTTATTCATCAACCACATTTGGGCAATTGACTAGTCCCAACTTTTAATTACCACCTAATTACTCATTTAGCAATATAAATGGTTTTGCTGATGAGAACTTTGTCTACTAGTCAAGATTGACTACTGATACATGAGAAATTAGATGCTCAAGTTATACTGTATGTGGAAGTTTTTTATTTCTTTTTCGTCCTACCATTTGTGTGTTATTGTTGTGTTGTTGAGTTGTAAGTTTGTATTACTCTTAATGTTGTGGATTACTGTATAAATACACACGCACTCGAGCATACACACTCATGTGTGTGTCTCTCTTTTTATATATCTCTCTACACATACACACACATATATATAGTATTTCAATTTACTATCTTAAGCTAACCACCTTCCACCAAGACGAAACAACATCAATTTTTTGGGGTCAAATCCTCTTCTTCTTAAGGGTGTTATTTGTACAGATTACATGTATATTTAAGGGTGCGAAGTGGATAGATCGAATGTAAGCCACAAACTAGATGGAGTTCCAATTATCCAACTTAATCATGGAACAACTTTTACCTGTATGTGGTGATTGTTACAATGTCGTGTAGTATATATAACCGATAATCAAATTCTAGTCTGGCTTGCCTTCTATCAGTTTTTATTTTTGTTTTCTTTTATTTTGTTTAATTTATAACTGATTAAGAGAACAAAGTTTTAATCCAGTTCTAAAGCCTGGACAGGGTAGATTGTCGGTTCTATTAAAAGTTTACAATGGTTCTCATAAAATACCTACCAACAAATGGCTTTTCACATCGACGCTCATAGATGGAGAAATTTTATCTCTAAACATGATTGTGGAGCCAATTCATTTCGCATTACATACAATCCAAATAAGATTATGGAGCCTTTATCTATATAATTGGCATATGAGATTAGTTAGAGATCAATTATTAAACTTATCAAGTAATTGTTTTAGATCGTGATTAAATTTTTTTCAACTTTTTGTTAGCGGGTAAAATTAGAGATTTGGTAGATCTCAGAAACTAAAGCTGGGAGTCGCATCCTTTTTCTTTTGGGATTTGAAGCAATTTTTTAAGAAATGCATATTGATTTATTTGATTGTAGTGATATTCATATGATGGAATGTACTCGTGGAGTTTCAATATTATGACTGAGTTTATTATTTTTTAGATTTGTTGTATCAATTGATCTTCATATTTATATATCCGTGTCATATTTGATATATTCGCTATCATTAGTGTAGGGATGAAATTATTCTTTTTATCGAAAAAAATTAAATTCAAACTAGTTTCAGCACATTAGAAATGTAGATCTTTGTGAAATTGAAGGGTATTTGATCCGGATCCAACTCTATAAATTCCCAAGCCCACCATCACTCTGGCGTTTGACTCTCTCTTTCCTATCATTTGGTTCCATTTCATTGAGTTTAACAAAGATAAATTCTAAAGCAGAAAATTGTTGCAATATGAGTACAAGAAGATTAAAGAATAATAAAACAGCTCGATGGGTTCAGAATTCAGATGAAGGCCGGATTTAGCAATTGGCCTTTTTCATTTTATAACTGTATAACTTGGTGATTTTGTATTTTTGTGAGCAACTGGATAATTAATAAGCACCAGCTGCTTTATAAAGAGATCAGCATAACGTGAGTTTGTTCCAAATCTGGTGCGAAAGCATGTGACTAATCCGTCTTAAGAAGATTAATATCCCATTAAACAATGATCAGCAAATGACAAGAAAGATTAAGAATAAAATAACCTATTTTAGGGAAGGATCCAAAGGGAGAAGGTCAATTTTCAATCTCAATATACTTGGTTTGAAGATATTTAAAATTGTAAAAAGAAGAAAGGAGTACAAAAGCTGGGCTCATGGGCTCATCGCCAATCCGAAATGTTGCTATCTTAATAAATTTTAAAATTGACCACCTATTGGAAGTGGGCTACTGCATTTTATTTATATTTTGTTATATTAATGGGGAAAAGCTATTGGTAATCAAGCAGATATATAAATATATTTGTCCAACACTTTTTACTTTGAAACCAATGAATATGAAGTACGGTGAGTGGTGATCTACTATATACATATACATATACATATATATATATATATATGTATGTATGTATATAAGCCCTACAGCCAATCCAGCAGCAATAACGGAAGCGAGTGGTGATCTACTATATATATATATAGACACACACACACACCAAAAGTAGTATGTCAACATTATCAAATTTAGATTAATACTGTTTGGCCCAACTATATATATTTTGGTTATCTCTTTTTTTTTTAAAAAAAGAAGATCAACAGTGAAACTCCATCAACCAAATGAATCCAACTGTGACTTGATGGTTATGAGTATATAGCTCTTAGCAATTTGTTCAAGTCTTTTTACTTTGCAACAAATGAGCATGAAATGTAGTAAGCGATCACCATATCAAAAAAGAGGTATGCCAATACAGCAATACTTGTATTAACATCATCTGCCCCGGGACTCTTTTATTTTTTTCCCCTGAAAGATCAACAGCGGAACTTAAACCTATCACTTGATGAATTGAACCTGCAATTTATTATAAATGAAGTATTTTACTAATTAAACTGCATCTTATTATCATGCTTGAATTTATAATGAATGGACAATAATTTTGGAGATTTCTTCAACTAATGTATGAGTTTTGATATTGAATGTCAACAACTTTGAAATTGTCAAGATCTACAACATGTTAATGATTAAAACATACTCATTTCAAGACAATTTTTTTTTCAATTGTAATTCATATAATATAATTAAACAGTTAACGTTTTTGTAGTATGTATAGCATTTTGTTGCCATTGTTGGAATCTATTGGTGCATCTACTTCGGTTTAAACAATACATGTTACTTTCACCACTTGGAGGGCTTGACATAGTCCAACTAAGTGTGCCAAGAAGAGAGGACGTTGGACTAAAACAAAATAAGTGATGGTAATAGATGAATCTATCTTCCACAATATATAGAAAAATACTAATTTAGGGGCCATATAGGTCTTATCGCCTAATATAATTTTACATTTTACTTTTGCAGCTATTGACTTGACTATATCCCCTCGTTTAGTACGTAGGAATGGCTTGAAAAGAAAAGATTTGGAAAGAAAAGATCTTTTCAATTAATTGATTTCATTCCAGTGTTTAGTTATTTAGGTATTTTAAGATGAAGATAGAAAGAGCATTCCCTAGTTCTTTTTAGGAATGGGATTCCAAGAAAAAGTTGGAATGACCATTCTAAGAGGAAAGCGATTTCCCACTCAAATGAATTAGGATGTCAAATTTATCCTCATAAATTTTTACATTTCATCATGATATCTTGAGCTATTTTTATGTTTAATTAATATTTGAATGTAATTTTTCATAATGATTAATTTTCCTTGTAACTAAAATGTCTTTCCTTTTATACTTGAAAACAAATGTTTGAGATTTTTATTCTTAGACTTTTGAACAATTGTGTGAGAATTTTTCTTGAATCTTATCAAAATTGAAAATAGATTAGAAAACAATTATAACCATTTGACTTCATGTAATTTATATTTTACGTTGCTAATTATGATCCCTAGGAAATTTAAAATTTTAACTTAGAAATCTATATATTAAAATGAATCAAATATTACAATTGAAGAATTTTGAGTTCAATCCTCAGCTAGTTTGGAACTAAAAATATCAAAATTTCATGTAAATAGACAAATACTATTATAGAAAAAAAAAAGACATATTACGTCCTAAAAACTAATCCAAGGCATTTAAGTCAAATTTGTATTCATATTCTATTTTGACATTTAAATATTAATTATACTAAATATTGAAAATTGAGCAAACGGTCCATTCTAATTTGTCTGCTAAACCTTGAAATAATAACTTTTTTCCACATCATTTTGGGTGAAAATGTATTCTAGGTGGAAGGCCTTTCTATTCTGGACATTCTTGCGTTATGTAAAGTACTCTGAGAATGTCCCTCATAAATAAAACTTGATCAAAGTATTTCAACCAAATTTGTTGACCTTAGTGATATTGATATTGACGTACTTGTTTTTTGTTAGTTAATTCTGTATAAGTAACTTACAAAAGTGGAATTAATATAAACAGATTACAATTCAACTATATTACAATTGACAATGCACAAATGGTGGAATCAAAACTAACATAAACTTTTATGTTGCTTGGAAGTGAAGTTTTTTTAATGTTTATATAAAATTCTACTATAGTTTACTATAAAAGTTGTAGAAAAACTTTTGAATATATATAAAAACTAGTAACAAAGAAAAGGACTTTGAGTTTTCTAGGGGCTCCATGAATTGAATCTAATTCGTCCTAGCATTGAAATGTTTTCTAGGGGCTCTATGAATACAAATAGTTGAAAGGGAATTTCTCAATTTTTGAGTTGCATAATAAACTAGTAACTGGCTCTCTTTCTCATTGTTACAGTCCAATCAATATAAGAGTTTTTACAATAGGTTTTTGTTTTAGGCTGCTTGGAAACTAAAAGTACCGCTAGAATTGACCAAATGCTGCTTGCCTAATTGAAAAACTTAGCATAAGTACAGTATGTCCATCTAATTGAATCAGGCTCCGCGGGAAATTGGAAGCATACTTTAGTTTTTATTTTGTGCCCCAGAACGGTTTAACCTTGTCATAACAATGTCCACAACTTCTTTGGCACTGCCAACCATTCTGGGCTTGGGCCTTGATGACAATCATGTTTACAACCAAAAGAAAAGGACTACAAAGAAAAGGACTATAAGTTTCCTTTACTGATTTTTTTTCAGCAAAATTAAACAACTTTTTATTGAAGATGAGCCAAACAGCCCCTCCAAAAGGATGGGCAAAACAGCTTACAATCAAGGAGTTTTTAATGGATTTTCTGTTTTTTTTTCATTCTAGTGTTTGCATAGGAGATTTTTTGAGATATTATTTGGAATAATTACTGTAAGATTTTTTGGATGTAATGTATATAAGATAAAAAGGTGATTGGGAAGATAAAAAGATATGTTGAAAAATGTGTTTATGATGCAAGCAAATAATTTTTGGATAAAAAACTCCAAACCAAACATTTAGAGACCTGTTATCTTTTGTATTCTACCCTGTAATAATCGTTGGAACTTAAAAGGGCAAGAAAAATAATTAGCATAGGATATTTATGAAGGATATATGGTGATTTAATAGATGTTTGATAGAAAATAGTACACAAAATGGGACTGAAGATCCTTTACGGGTTAGAATAACCCCACTGTGTATGCAACACCGCATACTATTCTATACATTATCTTCAAAAAGAACTAAAATGCACGACGAACATAATAGCAAAGCAAAGCAAAGCAAAGCAAGTCCAAGAAGAGACCCACTCCAGGCAAAGCTCAAAATTAGTCCTAGAACCAGGAATCTTCCCCCAAGCCTTATTTACACGCTGGACTGAATCGATGTCCAATGATCTAATTCATTACACTCCTGGCAGAGGACCATCAGGTTATATTGTCCTAAACATGAATAGTGAGAATTAGCATACATTTCTTGTTTGAATCTCAATTGGGAAGTTTAAAATTTTACAGTCTCCATTGAACTAAAATCCAAAACAATTAAAAGGAAAAATGTAGAACCCAAAGTTGGGAGTTCTAATAATAATTATGTGTGTAAGGTTATACATTGAAGGATAATTCAATCACTCAAAATACATATGTGTGGGAAAAGAAAATAAATAATTCACACTATTACTGAAATCTCAAACACAAGAAGAAAGTTACGCCATGATAAAATCTTGGGATAATTTTAGAAACCTCCCTTGAGGTTTCTGACAATTTCAACTGGCGCTCTCAAACTTTTAAAAACCTCACTTGCCTCCCTTACTTTATGTTTTTGGTATCATTTATAATCCATTTTAAAATATAATATTAAAAAATTCATTTTGGGAAAGTAAATGCAATCTCATTCCAAAATTACCTTTTGTTGTCTTACTTTTTATTGTCTAAATATATTAATAACAAAATAAATAAAAGTTTATGTTGATTGAAAAAAAATATTGTGTTTTTATATAGCATACGTTAATATTTGAATTCTGCAAGTTACAAAGATAATATGTTCTTTGTTGCAAAGTGTTTTGAGTTAACTTAAGAAGTTTTACAAATGATTTACGTATTTTTGAATTTTCTACTTTTTGTCCAAATTGATGGTTTGAAGACTAAAAAGATATAACATGCCAAAAATTATGTATAAATCAGTGCAAAAAGGTATCATCATGGTTATAAATTATTATGAGTTATTTCTAAAAGTATTATAAATTATTCATAATTTTGAGTAATTTAACATTTCTTGTCCAAACCAATGACATAAAAACTACTAAAGAGTTTTTTTTAATATTGTTACCAATTCCTAAATGTTCGTTAAGAAACTACGTCCATCCATTTAAAAAATTAAAAGATACGTTTGGTGTATTATAGTAATTAAGAAATCATAAGAAAAGGGCAAACTTGGAATAGAACTATATTCTCTGACCCAAAATAAGTTGTTTAACATTATATTTTGAAATGGGTTTCACTTGTAAAATTCAAATATTAATGTTTGCTATATAAAAACGCATTATATTTTTTCCAATCGACATGAACTTTTATTTATTTTGTTATTAATATATTTAGACAATAAAAAGTAAGACAACAAAGGATAATTTTGGAATGAGATTGCATTTACTTTCCCAAAATGAATTTTTTAATATTATATTTTAAAATGGGTTATAAATGATACCAAAAATATAAAGTAAGAGAGGCAAGTCAGATTTTTAAAAGTTTGAGAGTATCAGGTGAAATTATCAGAAACCTCAGGGGAGGTTTCTGAAATCAGGCTCTTCTTTACTCTCTTAAGAAAACACTCTAAATAACATTCTATTTATAACCTACCCGATTTGTTAGGTAAGAAACCACTTGCATAAGAAATTGCCATATAAAATACAAATTTATAAATCATACAACTATTAAAAACCTAATTTGAATAAGATTAGTAAATAAATAAATAAATACTAAGAAACTTGGTTTATTTTGCAAATATTGCCTCCTTTAAACCAAGCTTTTTATTAAATTAGATCCAATTCCATCTCGACTAATAATCTATGTTGAAAGTTTAGTTGCTAAATAGATGATATGTAATGCCATCTTGATATTGGCTATCAGTTTCATTTCTACACATGGTGTGGTAGTGGACACATTTTATACTTTGCAAATAATTTCTCAACAATTTCTTTTGGATCAATGTACTCACTCATACTAGCCCATTCATCACCAAAATCACCATATTTACCACCAACATAAGTGTCCAAAAGTACAAAATCATAGATTGTGTTTTTATCAAAATAATGACCACCAAATATACCAAAACTCACTATCACAATTATTAAAAAAAATAACAATGTTAATCAACTCTTTAGGAGCAATATATTTTTCAACTCTTATGAAAACCATGTCAATCAAATCAAATTTTTTCTCATCACCTTAAAAATAGTTCGAGCCAATAAAGTTTCCAAAAATAATTTCTTTTTCTTTACTTACCAAATCAAAAATTTTCTTTTCTTCCTTTGCCAAATTAACACCTTCTTTTTTTTCAACAAAATCATCACTTCTA
The DNA here is from genome assembly GCA_013103745.1 of Gardenia jasminoides. Lineage (NCBI taxonomy): Eukaryota > Viridiplantae > Streptophyta > Magnoliopsida > Gentianales > Rubiaceae > Gardenia > Gardenia jasminoides. The sequence goes on along the minus strand of CM023097.1, from coordinate 4,758,989 downwards.
ATTTTTCCAAATAAGGTATACTAATTCAAACTTTTGATAGATTAAAATTTTCAAAATCACCCATATCATTAATAAATTTATAATTCGCAAAATCTACGGCCCAATTCCAATAGTCAAATTTTGTTCTAAAAGTAGAATTCTTCTTAATAGTCTACAAAACATAGTAAATATCCTTCCAAAATCTCCAAGGTACTTTAGTGTGATGGACAAAAGTTTTGTAAATACTTTCTACTGTTGTTTTGTGCATCACTTGAAAGAATAATCGTGCATTCTATAGGTTCCATGAACCCCATTTGGATAATATTTTAAATGCTAATAACTCGAAAAACCTTTTCATCATCATACTCCAAATCTCAAAATCATTTTTGTTATCAAAAATAAAAACACCACAACTTGGTAAATAATATGGATTCATACTTCAATTTCATGAACAAGCTCTAGGATTAAAACTTAGAACTCTGATACCACTTGTTAACATAAAAAATTAAGCATGCATAACGGAATCAATTTCACTTCATAGATATGTAGGAAGAGGGGGAGAATAAACACACAACAAATTGTCAACAATTTATCAACTCAAAACTCAATAATAACAATATCAAGTAATAATATTTCACTCACCACAACTACAATTTAGAGGCTTTCTCTCAACCAACTCAACAAGAGTTTAATTTCTCAACTCTCTCTCTTCAAGCCTCGGATTCAACTCTTTCAAATAATAATGCACTAGACTAGTAGTATTTATAGATTGTAAAACTTTCTAGACAAACACAATTATAAATCAAAACTGACTTGGAACTAACTTGAAATTTTCAAAACTGATATGGAAACTAGACAACTAAGACACCAAATCGAGAAACTGAAATAATTAGGAAACTAACTATTAAAATAGTTTGTTTTAGCTTCCTTAAAAAAAGTTTAAAGTTGCTTCAAATACTACATAAAGGGGGGAGGAGGAAAGGGAAGGATTGTAAGTGAGAGGTCTTGGGATTGAGACCTCTTACTTACACTAAACAATAAAAAATATTTCATAAAGAGCATGTAGAAAATGATTCTCTAAACTACGGTTGAGTATACAACGAGTGCATCTATTTTTATGTACTTTCGAAATAATTTTAGTGAGAAACAATGTAGAAAAATATCCCGTGCTAAAAATCTATAATGGAGGCCAGTAAAGATTTATCCAACACAGAAAATAATTACAATTGAAGGTTCGAGAGTGAAAGACTCTGAAATTTAAGCTTGATATTGTCACCCTTTTGTAGGTGACCCTTGACGATGAAGCTATGTACAATTCTCCTCTCAATTCATCTTCTCCATGTCCTTCAAAATTTACCACAAAAAACTAAAAGCAAATATATGAGCTGGACATAAAACCGAGCTGAAAGTTAATAAGGTTCCAAAATTTGGTCAATTTGTATACATGGTTTAGTTTAATACATCATTATCGTTCAATTGATTGTTGAGACACACTTGAATTTGTGTTTGACTTAATGCATTCCTAAGTAATTTTTGGCATCGATTTTTGGGTTAATTGCAATATGCCCCTAAGCTATCACTAATTTTCACGTAAAACAGATGGTACTAAGGGTACTTCGTTACTCGATTCAGGATGATTCCATTTTCACCAATCTTTTGGCTTCGTCAAAGTTTCCTTCCCATTTTTCAGAAATAAATATGAATTTATGGGCTATGGTTTGCTAAAACATTTATAAGAGTAATGTTTTAGTCAAATATATGTTCATCAGTGTGACTACATATTGCCAGAGTAAGAATTTTCTTGCGAGAGGAATTTTGCTCTTAAAAACAGAAATATATACCCTCCCAAGTCAAGCCCCATTAATCACAGCATTTTTTTTGGACCTCCATTCCGATTCTCTATTCAGGAAGCAACTAAGAAATCACCCATGGAAATTACTACCAAAAAGGTAGAGTAATTAGCCATGGAATTTGCCTTCTTTCCACTTCTCCATTCTCCAGCAACAGCAAGTCACAATAATAAAACAAAATCTAACAGCATGTCACCATGGCCACAGTTCTGAAAGTCCTTACTACTGCGGTTTCCATTTTCTGTCTCAATGGAGCTTTCAAGACTAAATTGCGGAAAAGCTACACGAGGGATGAGAACTATTATCAATTTATTATCAAAACTATCTTCATCTTGCTGTTTGCAACTTGCAAGCAATTGCCACACTCCAATTCTTTCGTTTTCATGATGAGTCTCTACGTTTAATATCCCAGATGTAATTATCATGTAATGCAAAAGGGATTACTTTTCATGTTGTATATAATTTGTAAGTCAAACAAATATGGTGAATATTTATGAACAAGATGAGAAAGGGAGCAATAATTGGATGAAGGAGATAAAAGAGAAGGCCATAGTGAAGTGTACAAATCTTGACAGAATCCGTTCTTATAGCTAATAAAGAACTAAGAATCACTATACTGCTTATCAGAGAGGAATAACTTCTTCGTAATCCATATTAACCTGTTTGGATTGCTATTTTTTAAAATTTTTATAAAAAAAACATACTATAGTGATTGATGTATGTGAGGTAAAAATGTGATTAGAAAATATGTTAATGGAAAATGTAAAAATTTTTAAGAGAAAAAATGGCAATGCAAACAAGAATAGTGTTTGTTTGGATTGATCTTATTTGGCTAAAAATTTCTACTTGCATCATTGACACAATTTCCAATCACCTTTTTATTTCGCATACATCATATCAAAAAAGTGCTACAGTATTTTTTTCACAAAATTATCCCAAATAATCTACTATCTCACATACATTACGTCCTTTTCCTCCATTTTCTTGTCTGTTTCCTTTAGATACTCGTGATATGCCGGATGAAGGCAGGAGGAGATCTTCTTTTGGACGGCCCAAAAAAAAATTTGAGAAATTAATAGTTGTTGACTGTGTGAGGGTGTTTTCGCAGGAAAATTCTTGCTCTGGCATATCACTGGTCGATCAGAGAAAGTGACTAACTAATTAGTAATCAGTGTGATCATGATTTGTGTTAATTGATAAGGAAACTCTAGGTACCGTAACCGAGGAAGCCAAGTAAATAAAGCAGCTATTTATTTAAGGAAACTTGTATATTTTGTTTGAAATTTTATACTCCTGATTTTTCTAATCGAAATCCCACTATAGGAGGAGAAAATTTCAGTATGGAAGGAGCCTAATTTAATGGAAAAAAGAAGTCAAGTCAAATATGGTAAGATTTGGAATACCAAATAAAATTTCGGTATACATGTCAGCCTTCTCTTTATGTTATTTATTTTCCTTCTCGACAGAAGTTGTTTCTTCTTTGTGTGAAATCATGATTTAACAGTGCTAGACATCTGTGCTCAATTATTATTATTATTATTATTTTTTCCTGATATCTGCTTGTTCTCGGAGGCAATAGACGATTATCGAAGTAACCAGGTAATGCTTCTTTTGCTTGCTCATGCTATACTTTTGAATTTCTAGAGACAATGATATATCTGCATTTTTATGTTTATTTTTTTAAAATTTTCTGTAACGTATGTATCACATTGTAAGATTTATTTAATGCTTAAAACATCATACAAGTATTGAAAGATTGGGTTAATAAACTTTTATGTTCTTTATTAATACATGATCTTGCTTTTATGTCAAAGTGGATTTTTTAGTTGTAATAATTACTTTTGATATTAAAGTTATAAGTGGATTGAAATTCTCATAACTCATGATGTTTTTGTTCCCTTTTTTTTGTTTTAAAGATCTATTTGGGAAAAAAAAATCAAAGAGTTGAGGAAGAACAAGCCAACAAGTCACTTATGTAAATGGATGCAATATGATAATTGATACACTAAAAACCAGATGCTGAGATCGGTACAAAACTGGAGAATTTTTTCTTTTTGAAGTGTTATCGTCCCTCCGCAGTTGTGAAAGTTACATGATTTCCTGTGTGAAAATCTTGACTGGTAGATGAAGAATTAGAGCCCGTTTGCTATTTTCTTGAGTTTTTATAGAAAAATGTACTGTAACAATTTGATATATATGAGACAAAAAAATAATTGAGAAATGGATTTATGAAAAATCTAAAATTTCAATCTTCATGGCAGATCTCTTTGAAAACCAAAACCAGGTTCTTTGGGTTGTGGCAACTCCACATTTTCAGTACTTAGCATAAATACTACAGTACTCATTGTTGGTCTTTCTTCAGATCGTTGCTGGACACATAAAAGCGCCACTTGGATGCATCCTAAGACTTACATCTTTTGCTGTCTTCGTTCCTTAATTTTGAACTTCCATTACTTTAATTTAGACTATTGATGGGTATATGCTTATAAAGATTGAACTGATTGCTAATTATGAATCATGAGCATATAAAGACCATATGGTTTAACTTTTGTTGGACTTTCAGCATGTTGATGCATGGGAAGAAGTCTTAGTTACTATTCCTCGTTAATATTGCACTTTCTTTTGGTTTGATTCACATGCATAATGTGGGATGCTGGAGATAGATAACACTTTAACTAATTTACTATGTTTTGTTATCCCTCCACTCTTTTTCTTTAGTTTTCCTTTCTTTTTTTCTTATAGCAGTGTTCTTATTCTCTCTATACATTTCTTTCTCAAAGGAGTAGAAGCCACTCTCTTATCGTCACTATTGTGAGGAGACAACTTCAGAATTAATTAAACAATAGATCTTACTGGGTAATTTTTTTTTCTCTGAGTAGGTTTTCAGGTAATTATTATCTTGTGGTTTATATATTTATTTGGGTCTTTTTTTTTGTTACAATTAGTAGGTCCACTTGATTTTCTAGTATATTAGCTATATTTGTCTTACCTTAACAATCTTGTTTTCTAACAATATTTTATTTATCCCAAAGAAAACGAAAAATGAGTGTACCTGTAATGTTGCTTAATGTTAAAAATTGGACATGAATTACGATACTTGAGCACAATTTATTTGGATTGAGCTCAATTGAGCTTGATGAAGTTAGGTTTAACAGAATTTATGCAAGTTAGATTTGCCACCAAGCTCGAGCTGATGCTTGAGTTAGAGATTGCGAAATGATCTTGACTTGTTTACAAACGGCCTAGGGATAGGCGTGGCTGAAATTTTGGTACAATTATTCAATTATTTTATTTTCTACATAATCAGATATACTATTATATAATTTTGTTATACTCACAAACTTATGTGTACATTACACTAATCTGTGGATAAAATACAATAATTATATCTAATTGTACCTTACTCAACCGTATCTAACTCATTTCCTTTACAAACTACCAATTTTTTGTCAATCAAGTGCAGTGGAAGATTTTACATAGAGCATACTCCTGTATGATCATTGGGCATGGAGGATAAGATATGTGGCCAATACTCTCCCTTCGTTCTTCTCTCAAAGTTTGGGCACTACTGTGCAGGCCCCTTTTCTAAATTTATTTTCCCCTCTTCTATTTTCTGCTCTACTGGTTTACTAGCTGGATGGGATGAAATAGTTTTAACTAGTAGAATAATTCCATCATCCCTCAGTGAATTGGCCAGCTTTCCTAGCTCAGTTTTTTTGTGTAATGGTTCTCAGATTTTCAAGATGAATGCTTGTGCTGCAAATTTTCTTGTTTTGTGTGTAGAAGAGTTGTTATTAAGCCCATAAAGTTGCCCATATTCTAGTACATTATGCCAAATCAGGCTGTTTAGTTGATTCCATTTGGAATTCATCTCCAGATTTGTAAAGCAGGTGGTGCTGGACGATTTTCAATAGTTTAAGTAATTAATAAAATACCTATTTTTATCTCAAAGCAAAAAAAAAAAAAGGAAATAATTAGTGAACTAGACATGTATAACAGTTTTATTAATAAGATGGCAATTGAACATTGGTTGTTCTTAGATTTGCAAGTACACGTAATAAATGCATTCTTGTGCTGCGTTATTATTATTATTTTTTATTTTTGTCATTCATTATTGTATATACATTCTTCCAGACTATCGATTATGGTGAATATACCTAAAATCTGCTCTATAGTTTATCTTTCCTTGCAATTTTTGCATGATATCAGTCGTTGGGCAAAAGGAATGGTTATTCTATTCTCGGAAAGTTAATTAGTCAGAGAACATTCTTATCCCAAATCTGTTGGTGAGAAGAATATAATCATATGATGGAAATTAAACACCTATTCCCGGTTATTGTTATTCACGGTGTTGTTAGATTTTTTTTTTTAACGGTTTTGTTAGATGATATTTTTTACACTGCAGTCAATTGACATTCAATTGTCATAGAAGTATAAGCTGTTATTGTCATTACTTTTACTCCTGTCACTTCTGCTCTATTACGAGAATTTCTGATTAAGTGGGACAACTACATCATTTTACCCAATCAAGATTGACAAAGTGACCCGATTGAGTTGATTTTCTGATTACTTTTGGATGATCTGCTGCTCTGTACCCTGATAGTTCTCTTGATTGAAGCATAGAACACAGCTTAAATCTTATATTCATCTTCAAACTTAATTCTCAACACTGTATAATGTCTTTGTATTATTTGTAACTTAATTCTTGCAAAAAATTGAGTAACGGTCCAGAGTGGTAATCCATCTGATACTGGTTTATGCATATAAGTGGCTTGGAATTTGATTGTTGTTTATTTTCATCCTGATTGATCACCTCAATATGTAGTTGTTCATTTAATCAGTCCGGTGAATTCTTATAGTTTCGTCTTCCAAATTTGTTAGGTTCTCATTTGTGCCAATTCTTTTGTTGTTCTTCAATAAATTGTTTGGGTTTCAGTTTTACCATGCAAGAGCAGATTGAGATTTCTGGTGCAGCAACAAATGCCATCCAGGAAATTTCTGATTCAAGCAGCAGTAGTTATGTGATCCAAAATAAGCGCCAAAAACAAGATACTAATGTTACCAGTGCAAGATTCAAAGGAGTAGTTGTCCAACGAAATGGACACTGGGGAGCACAGATATATGCCCATGACCGCATTTGGTTAGGAACTTTCAAATCTGAGATCGAAGCAGCAATGGCATATGATAGTGCTGCCATCAAACTCCGCGGTGGAGACTCTTACAGAAATTTTCCATGGACAAACATCACTAGGGAGGAGCCAAAATTCCAGAGCCAATTCAGTACACAGGCAGTACTGGACATGATCAGGGATGGTTCTTATGCATCCAAGTTTGTTGAGTATTTGAGGGCACAATCCTTTGCACAGAGTTTCGCGACAATGCCGAGCAAGGGAGGATTCATGTACAAGAAACTGTTCCACAAGGAGCTC